>CATKUP010000560.1:0-126000 GCA_949786385.1 Onychomys leucogaster
CTGAAACGAAGTCTTGCTTGTAGGGAGACACAGAGCATGGGATTTAACTCCATTTCTGAAGTGAAACACACAGCATAGTCTCATCCATGGATCATACTCTGTTTTAGAGCAAGAAGCATGCTCTTGCTTTCTAGAGTCTCTATGACAGCAGGAAACGTGAGTTTGCTGAGAACAAAAGAACGGTGTTTCCTACACATATGGACCATATCTAGTCGAAATCTGCTTCCGAAACTGATACAAAGCTCTGGTCCTCTAACATCCAATGCTTGTCTGTTAAGATGAGAAACGTGTGAGCTTCGTGAAAGGTGTAGTTCGTTTGAGCAGAAAAGTGACTGCCCTTACCTTAAATGAAGTCTTGCTTGTAGGGAGATTCAGAGCATGGGATTTAACTCCATTTCTGAAGTGAAACACACAGCATAGTCTCATCCATGGATCATACTCTGTTTTAGAGCAAGAAGCACGCTCTTGCTTTCTAGAACCTCTATGACAGCAGGAAACGTGAGTTTGCTGAGAACAAAAGAACGGTGTTTCCTACACATATGGACCATATCTAGTCGAAATCTGCTTCCGAAACTGATACAAAACACTGGTCCTCTAACATCCAATGCTTGTCTGTTAAGATGAGAAACGTGTGAGCTCCGTGAAAGATGTAATTCGTTTGAGCTGAAAAGTGACTGCCCTTACCTGAAACGAAGTCTTGCTTGTAGGGAGACTCAGAGCATGGGATTTAACTCCATTTCTGAAGTGAAACACACAGCATTGTCTCATCCATTGATCACACTCTGCTTTAGAACAAGAAGCACGCTCTTGCTTTCTAGAGTCTCCTAGACAGCAAGAAACGTAAGTGTGCTGAGAAAAAAAGAACGGTGTTTCCTACACATACGGACCATATCTAGTCCAACTCTGCTTCTGAAACTGATACAAAGCACTGGTCTTCTAACATCAAATGCTTGTCTGTTAAGATGAGAAACGTGTGAGCTCAGTGAACGATGTAGTTCGTTTGAGCTGAAAAGTGACTGCTCTTACCTGAAACGAATTATTGCTTGGAGGAAGACACAGAGCCTGGGATTTAACTCCATTTCTGAAGGGAAACACACAGCATAGTTCTCATCCATGGATCACACTCTGCTTTAGAGCGAGAAGCACGCTCTTGCTTTCTAGAGTCTCTAAGACAGCAGGAAACGTGAGTTTGCTGAGAACAAAAGAACGGCGTTTCCTACACATACGGACCATATCTAGTCCAACTCTGCTTCTGAAACTGATACAAAGCACTGGTCCTCTACCATCCAATGCTTGTCTGTTAAGATGAGAAACGTGTGAGCTCCGTGAAAGGTGTAGTTCGTTTGAGCTGAAAAGTGACTGCCCTTACCTGAAACGAAGTCTTGCTTGTAGGAAGACATAGAGCCTGGGATTTAACTACTTTTCTGAAGGGAAACACACCGCATAGTTTTCATCCATGGATCACACTCTGCTTTAGAGCGAGAAGCACGCTCTTGCTTTCTAAAGTCTCTAAGACAGCAGGAAACGTGAGTGTGCTGAGAACAAAAGAATGGTGTTTCCTACACATACGTACCATATCTAGTCCAACTCTGCTTCTGAAACAGATACAAAGCACTGGTACTCTAACATCCAATGCTTGTCAGTTAAGATGAGAAACGTGTGAGCTCAGTGAACGATGTAGTTCATTTGAGCTGAAAAGTGACTGCCCTTACCTGAAACGAAGTCTTGCTTGTAGGGAGACTCAGAGCCTGGGATTTAACTCCACTTCTGAAGTAAAACACACAGCAGTGTAATCATCCATTGATCACACTCTGCTTTAGAACAAGAAGCACGCTCTTGCTTTCTAGACTCTCTAAGACAGCAGGAAACGTGAGTGTGCTGAGAACAAAAGAACGGTATTTCCTACACATACGGACATTATATAGTCCAACTCTGCTTCTGAAACTGATACAAAGCATTGGTCCTCTAACATTCAATGCTTGTCTGTTAAGATGAGAAACATGTGAGCTCAGTGAATGATGTAGTTCGTTTGAGCAGAAAAGAGACTGCTCTTACCTGAAATGAGGTCTTGCTTGTAGGAAGACACAGATAATGGGATTTAACTCCATTTCTGAAGGGAAACACACAGCATAGTTCTCATCCATGGATCACACTCTGCTTTAGAGCGAGAAGCACGCTCATGCTTTCTAGATTCTCTAAGACAGCAGGAAACGTGAGTGTGCTGAGAACAAAAGAACGGTGTTTCCTACACATACGGACCATATCTAGTCCAAATCTTCTTCTGAAACTGATACAAAGCACTGGTCCTCTAACATGCAATGCTTGTCAGTTAAGATGAGAAACGTGTGAGCTTCGTGAACGATGTAGTTCGTTTGAGCAGAAAAGTGACTGCCCTTACCTGAAATGAAGTCTTGCTTGTAGGAAGACTCAGAGCCTGGGATTTAACTCCATTTCTGAAGGGAAACACACAGCATAGTTCTCATCCATGAATCACACTCTGCTTTAGAGCGAGAAGCACGCTCTTGCTTTCTAGAGTCTCTAAGACAGCAGGAAACGTGAGTGTGCTGAGAACAAAAGAACGATGTTTCCTACACATAGGGACCATATCTAGTCCAACACTGCTTCTAAAACAGATACAAAGCACTGGACATCTAACATCCAATGCTTGTCAGTTAAGATGAGAAACGTGTGAGCTTCGTAAACAATGTAGTTCCTTTGACCAGAAAAGTGACTGCCCTTACCTGAAACGAAGTCTTGCTTGTAGGGAGACACAGAGCATGGGATTTAACTCCATTTCTGAAGTGAAACACACAGCATAGTCTCATCCATGGATCATACTCTGTTTTAGAGCAAGAAGCACGCTCTTGCTTTCTAGAATCTCTATGACAGCAGGAAACGTGAGTTTGCTGAGAACAAAAGAACGGTGTTTCCTACACATATGGACCATATCTAGTCGAAATCTGCTTCCGAAACTGATACAAAGCACTGGTCCTCTAACATCCAATGCTTGTCTGTTAAGATGAGAAACGTGTGAGCTCCGTGAAAGATGTAATTCGTTTGAGCTGAAAAGTGACTGCCCTTACCTGAAACGAAGTCTTGCTTGTAGGTAGACTCAGAACCTGGGATTTAACTCCATTTCTGAAGGGAAACACACAGCATAGTTCTCATCCTGGATCACACTCTGCTTTAGAGCGAGAAGCACACTCTTGCTTTCTAGAGCCTGTAATACAGCAGTTAATCTGAGTGTGCCCAGAACAAAAGAATGGTGTTTCCTACACATATGGACCATATGTAGTCCAAATCTGCTTCTGAAACTGATACAAAGCACTGACAATCTAACATCCAATTCTTGTCAGTTAAGATGAGAAACGTGTGAGCTTCGTGAAAGGTGTAGTTCGTTTGAGCAGAAAAGTGACTGCCCTTACCTTAAACGAAGTCTTGCTTGTAGGGAGACTCAGAGCATGGGATTTAACTCCATTTCTGAAGTGAAACACACAGCATTGTCTCATCCATTGATCACACTCTGCTTTAGAACAAGAAGCACGCTCTTGCTTTCTAGAGTCTCTAAGACAGCAAGAAACGTAAGTGTGCTGAGAAAAAAAGAACGGTGTTTCCTACACATACGGACCATATCTAGTCCAACTCTGCTTCTGAAACTGATACAAAGCACTGGTCTTCTAACATCAAATGCTTGTCTGTTAAGATGAGAAACGTGTGAGCTCAGTGAACGATGTAGTTCGTTTGAGCTGAAAAGTGACTGCTCTTACCTGAAACGAATTATTGCTTGGAGGAAGACACAGAGCCTGGGATTTAACTCCATTTCTGAAGGGAAACACACAGCATAGTTCTCATCCATGGATCACACTCTGCTTTAGAGCAAGAAGCACGCTCTTGCTTTCTAGAGTCTCTAAGACAGCAGGAAACGTGAGTTTGCTGAGAACAAAAGAACGGCGTTTCCTACACATACGGACCATATTTAGTCCAACTCTGCTTCTGAAACTGATACAAAGCACTGGTCCTCTACCATCCAATGCTTGTCTGTTAAGATGAGAAACGTGTGAGCTCCGTGAAAGGTGTAGTTCGTTTGAGCATTAAAGTGACTGCCCTTACCTGAAACGAAGTCTTGCTTGTAGGAAGACATAGAGCCTGGGATTTAACTACTTTTCTGAAGGGAAACACACCGCATAGTTTTCATCCATGGATCACACTCTGCTTTAGAGCGAGAAGCACGCTCTTGCTTTCTAAAGTCTCTAAGACAGCAGGAAACGTGAGTGTGCTGAGAACAAAAGAACGGTGTTTCCTACACATACATACCATATCTAGTCCAACTCTGCTTCTGAAACAGATACAAAGCACTGGTACTCTAACATCCAATGCTTGTCAGTTAAGATGAGAAACGTGTGAGCTCAGTGAACGATGTAGTTCGTTTGAGCTGAAAAGTGACTGCCCTTACCTGAAACGAAGTCTTGCTTGTAGGGAGACTCAGAGCCTGGGATTTAACTACACTTCTGAAGTAAAACACACAGCAGTGTAATCATCCATTGATCACACTCTGCTTTAGAACAAGAAGCACGCTCTTGCTTTCTAGACTCTCTAAGACAGCAGGAAACGTGAGTGTGCTGAGAACAAAAGAACGGTGTTTCCTACACATACGGACATTATATAGTCCAACTCTGCTTCTGAAACTGATACAAAGCATTGGTCCTCTAACATTCAATGCTTGTCTGTGATGAGAAACATGTGAGCTCAGTGAATGATGTAGTTCGTTTGAGCAGAAAAGAGACTGCTCTTACCTGAAATGAAGGCTTGCTTGTAGGAAGACACAGATATTGGGATTTAACTCCATTTCTGAAGGGAAACACACAGCATAGTTCTCATCCATGGATCACACTCTGCTTTAGAGCGAGAAGCACGCTCATGCTTTCTAGAGTCTCTAAGAAAGCAGGAAACGTGAGTGTGCTGAGAACAAAAGAACGGTGTTTCCTACACATACGGACCATATCTAGTCCAAATATTCTTCTGAAACTGATACAAAGCACTGGTCCTCTAACATCCAATGCTTGTCCGTTAAGATGAGAAATGTGTGAGCTTCGTGAACGATGTAGTTCGTTTGAGCAGAAAAGTGACTGCCCTTACCTGAAACGAAGTCTTGCTTGTAGGAAGACTCAGAGCCTGGGATTTAACTCCATTTCTGAAGGGAAACACACAGCATAGTTCTCATCCATGGGTCACACTCTGCTTTAGAGCCAGAAGCACACTCTAGCTTTCTATAGTCTCTAATACAGCAGGAATTCTGAGTGTGCCCAGAACAAAAGAACGGTGTTTCCTACACATATGGACCATATGTAGTCCAAATCTGCTTCTGAAACTGATACAAAGCACTGACCCTCTAACATCCAATTCTTGTCAGTTAAGATTAGAAACGTGTGAGCTTAGTGAACGATGTAGTTAGTTTGAGCAGAAAAGTGACTTCCCTTACCTGAATTGAACTCTTGCTTGTAGAAAGACTCAGAGCCTGGGATTTAACTCCATTTCTGAAGTAAATCACACAGCAGTGTAATCATCCATTGAATACACTATGCTTTAGAACAAGAAGCACGCTCTTGCTTTCTAGACTCTCTAAGACAGCAGGAAACGTGAGTGTGCTGAGTACAAAAGAACGGTGTCTCCTACACATAGGGACCATATCTAGTCCAACTCTGCTTCTGAAACAGATACAAAGCACTGGTCCTCAAACATCCAATGCTTGTCAGTTAAGATGAGAAACGTTTGATCTTCGTGAACGTTGTAGTTCCTTTTAGCAGAAAAGTGACTGTTCTTACCTGAAACGAAGTCTTGCTTGTAGGAAGACACAGAGCATGGGATTTAACTCAATTTCTGAAGTGAAACACACAGCATAGTGTCATCCATGGATCACACTCTGTTTTAGAGCAAGAAGCACGCTCTTGCTTTCAAGAGTCTCTAAGACAGCAGGAAACGTGAGTGTGCCCAGAACAAAAGATCGGTGTTTCCTACACATATGGACCATATGTAGTCCAAATCTGATTCTGAAACTGATACAAAGCACTGACTCTCTGACATCCAATGCTTGTCTGTTAAGATGAGAAACGTGTGAGCTCAGTGAACGATGTAGTTCGTTTGAGCTGAAAAGTGACTGCTCTTACCTGAAACGAAGTCTTGCTTGTAGGAAGACACAGAGCCTGGGATTTAACTCCATTTCTGAAGGGAAACACACAGCATAGTTCTCATCCATGGATCACACTCTGCTTTAGAGCGAGAAGCACGCTCTTGCTTTCTAGAGTCTCTAAGACAGCAGGAAACGTGAGTGTGCCCAGAACAAAAGAACGGTGTTTTCTACACATATGGACCATATGTAGTCCAAATCTGCTTCGGAAACTGATACAAAGAACTGACCATCTACCATCCAATGGTTGTCAATTAAGATGAGAAACGTGTGAGCTTCGTGAATGATGTAGTTCGTTTGAGCTTAAAAGTGACTGCCCTTACCTGAATTGAAGTCTTGCTTGTAGGAAGACTCAGAGCCTGGGATTTAACTCCATTTCTGAAGTGAAACACACAGCAGTGTTCTCATCCATTGATCACACTCTGCTTTAGAGCAAGAAGCACGCTCTTGCTTTCTAGACTCTCTAAGACAGCAGGAAACGTGAGTTTGCTGAGAACAAAAGAACGGTGTTTCCTACACATATGGACCATATCTAGTCGAAATCTGCTTCCGAAACTGATACAAAGCACTGGTCCTCTAACATCCAATGCTTGTCTGTTAAGATGAGAAACGTGTGAGCTCCGTGAAAGATGTAATTCGTTTGAGCTGAAAAGTGACTGCCCTTAGCTGAAACGAAGTCTTGCTTGTAGGTAGACTCAGAACCTGGGATTTAACTCCATTTCTGAAGGGAAACACACAGCATAGTTCTCATCCTGGATCACACTCTGCTTTAGAGCGAGAAGCACACTCTTGCTTTCTAGAGCCTGTAATACAGCAGTTAATCTGAGTGTGCCCAGAACAAAAGAATGGTGTTTCCTACACATATGGACCATATGTAGTCCAAATCTGCTTCTGAAACTGATACAAAGCACTGACCATCTAACATCCAATTCTTGTCAGTTAAGATGAGAAACGTGTGAGCTTCGTGAAAGGTGTAGTTCGTTTGAGCAGAAAAGTGACTGCCCTTACCTGAAATGAAGTCTTGCTTGTAGGGAGACTCAGAGCCTGGGATTTAACTCCATTTCTGAAGTAAAACACACAGCATAGTTCTCATCCATTGATCACACTCTGCTTTAGAACAAGAAGCACGCTCTTGCTTTCTAGAGTCTCTAAGACAGCAGGAAACGTGAGTGTGCTGAGAACAAAAGAACGGTGTTTCCTACACATACGGACCATATCTAGTCCAACTCTGCTTCTGAAACAGATACAAAGCACTGGACCTCTAACATCCAATGCTTGTCAGTTAAGATGAGAAACGTGTGAGCTCAGTGAACGATGTAGTTCGTTTGAGCTGAAAAGTGACTGCCCTTACCTGAAACGAAGTCTTGCTTATAGGGAGACTCAGAGCCTGGGATTTAACTCCACTTCTGAAGTAAAACACACAGCAGTGTAATCATCCATTGATCACACTCTGCTTTAGAACAAGAAGCACGCTCTTGCTTTCTAGACTCTCTAAGACAGCAGGAAACGTGAGTGTGCTGAGAACAAAAGAACGGTATTTCCTACACATACGGACATTATATAGTCCAACTCTTCTTCTGAAACTGATACAAAGCATTGGTCCTCTAACATTCAATGCTTGTCTGTTAAGATGAGAAACATGTGAGCTCAGTGAATGATGTAGTTCGTTTGAGCAGAAAAAAGACTGCTCTTACCTGAAATGAAGTCTTGCTTGTAGGAAGACACAGATAATGGGATTTAACTCCATTTCTGAAGGGAAACACACAGCATAGTGTCATCCATGGATCACACTCTGCTTTAGAGCGAGAAGCACGCTCATGCTTTCTAGATTCTCTAAGACAGCAGGAAACGTGAGTGTGCTGAGAACAAAAGAACGGTGTTTCCTACACATACGGACCATATCTAGTCCAAATCTTCTTCTGAAACTGATACAAAGCACTGGTCCTCTAACATCCAATGCTTGTCAGTTAAGATGAGAAACGTGTGAGCTTCGTGAACGATGTAGTTCGTTTGAGCAGAAAAGTGACTGCCCTTACCTGAAACGAAGTCTTGCTTGTAGGAAGACTCAGAGCCTGGGATTTAACTCCATTTCTGAAGGGAAACACACAGCATAGTTCTCATCCATGGATCACACTCTGCTTTAGAGCGAGAAGCACGCTCTTGCTTTCTAAAGTCTCTAAGACAGCAGGAAACGTGAGTGTGCTGAGAACAAAGAACGATGTTTCCTACACATAGGGACCATATCTAGTCCAACACTGCTTCTGAAACAGATACAAAGCACTGGACATCTAACATCCAATGCTTGTCAGTTAAGATGAGAAACGTGTGAGCTTCGTAAACAATGTAGTTCCTTTGACCAGAAAAGTGACTGCCCTTACCTGAAATGAAGTCTTGCTTGTAGGGAGACACAGAGCATGGGATTTAACTCCATTTCTGAAGTGAAACACACACCATAGTCTCATCCATGGATCATACTCTGTTTTAGAGCAAGAAGCACGCTCTTGCTTTCTAGAATCTCTATGACAGCAGGAAACGTGAGTTTGCTGAGAACAAAAGAACGGTGTTTCCTACACATATGGACCATATCTAGTCGAAATCTGCTTCCGAAACTGATACAAAGCACTGGTCCTCTAACATCCAATGCTTGTCTGTTAAGATGAGAAACGTGTGAGCTCCGTGAAAGATGTAATTCGTTTGAGCTGAAAAGTGACTGCCCTTACCTGAAACGAAGTCTTGCTTGTAGGTAGACTCAGAACCTGGGATTTAACTCCATTTCTGAAGGGAAACAAACAGCATAGTTCTCATCCTGGATCACACTCTGCTTTAGAGCGAGAAGCACACTCTTGCTTTCTAGAGCCTGTAATACAGCAGTTAATCTGAGTGTGCCCAGAACAAAAGAATGGTGTTTCCTACACATATGGACCATATGTAGTCCAAATCTGCTTCTGAAACTGATACAAAGCACTGACCATCTAACATCCAATTCTTGTCAGTTAAGATGAGAAACGTGTGAGCTTCGTGAAAGGTGTAGTTCGTTTGAGCAGAAAAGTGACTGCCCTTACCTTAAACGAAGTCTTGCTTCTAGGGAGACTCAGAGCATGGGATTTAACTCCATTTCTGAAGTGAAACACACAGCATTGTCTCATCCATTGATCACACTCTGCTTTAGAACAAGAAGCACGCTCTTGCTTTCTAGAGTCTCTAAGACAGCAAGAAACGTAAGTGTGCTGAGAAAAAAAGAACGGTGTTTCCTACACATACGGACCATATCTAGTCCAACTCTGCTTCTGAAACTGATACAAAGCACTGGTCTTCTAACATCAAATGCTTGTCTGTTAAGATGAGAAACGTGTGAGCTCAGTGAACGATGTAGTTCGTTTGAGCTGAAAAGTGACTGTTCTTACCTGAAACGAAGTATTGCTTGGAGGAAGACACAGAGCCTGGGATTTAACTGCATTTCTGAAGGGAAACACACAGCATAGTTCTCATCCATGGATCACACTCTGCTTTAGAGCGAGAAGCACGCTCATGCTTTCTAGAGTCTCTAAGAAAGCAGGAAACGTGAGTGTGCTGAGAACAAAAGAACGGTGTTTCCTACACATATGGACCATATCTAGTCCAAATCTTCTTCTGAAACTGATACAAAGCACTGGTCCTCTAACATCCAATGCTTGTCAGTTAAGATGAGAAACGTGTGAGCTTCGTGAACGATGTAGTTCGTTTGAGCAGAAAAGTGACTGCCCTTACCTGAAACGAAGTCTTGCTTGTAGGAAGACTCAGAGCCTGGGATTTAACTCCATTTCTGAAGGGAAACACACAGCATAGTTCTCATCCATGGGTCACACTCTGCTTTAGAGCCAGAAGCACACTCTAGCTTTCTATAGTCTCTAATACAGCAGGAATTCTGAGTGTGCCCAGAACAAAAGAACGGTGTTTCCTACACATATGGACCATATGTAGTCCAAATCTGCTTCTGAAACTGATACAAAGCACTGACCCTCTAACATCCAATTCTTGTCAGTTAAGATTAGAAACGTGTGAGCTTAGTGAACGATGTAGTTAGTTTGAGCAGAAAAGTGACTTCCCTTACCTGAATTGAAGTCTTGCTTGTAGAAAGACTCAGAGCCTGGGATTTAACTCCATTTCTGAAGTAAATCACACAGCAGTGTAATCATCCATTGAATACACTATGCTTTAGAACAAGAAGCACGCTCTTGCTTTCTAGACTCTCTAAGACAGCAGGAAACGTGAGTGTGCTGAGTACAAAAGAACGGTGTCTCCTACACATAGGGACCATATCTAGTCCAACTCTGCTTCTGAAACAGATACAAAGCACTGGTCCTCAAACATCCAATGCTTGTCAGTTAAGATGAGAAACGTTTGATCTTCGTGAACGTTGTAGTTCCTTTTAGCAGAAAAGTGACTGTTCTTACCTGAAACGAAGTCCTGCTTGTAGGAAGACACAGAGCATGGGATTTAACTCAATTTCTGAAGTGAAACACACAGCATAGTGTCATCCATGGATCACACTCTGTTTTAGAGCAAGAAGCACGCTCTTGCTTTCAAGAGTCTCTAAGACAGCAGGAAACGTGAGTGTGCCCAGAACAAAAGATCGGTGTTTCCTACACATATGGACCATATGTAGTCCAAATCTGATTCTGAAACTGATACAAAGCACTGACTCTCTGACATCCAATGCTTGTCTGTTAAGATGAGAAACGTGTGAGCTCAGTGAACGATGTAGTTCGTTTGAGCTGAAAAGTGACTGCTCTTACCTGAAACGAAGTCTTGCTTGTAGGGAGACTCAGAGCCTGGGATTTAACTCCATTTCTGAAGTAAAACACACAGCATAGTTCTCATCCATTGATCACACTCTGCTTTAGAACAAGAAGCACGCTCTTGCTTTCTAGAGTCTCTAAGACAGCAGGAAACGTGAGTGTGCTGAGAACAAAAGTACGGTGTTTCCTACACATACGGACCATATCTAGTACAACTCTTCTTCTGAAACTGATACAAAGCACTGGTCCTCTAAAATCCAATACTTGTCAGTTAAGATGACAAACATGTGAGCTTTCTGAATGATGTAGTTCCTTTGAACTGAAAAGTGACTGCCCTTACCTGAAACGAAGTCTTGCTTGTAGTAAGACAGAGAGCCTGGGATTTAAGTCCATTTCTGAAGGGAAACACACAGCATAGTCCTCATCCTGGATCACACTCTGCTTTAGAGCAAAAAGCACACACTTGCTTTCTAGAGTCTGTAATACAGCAGGAAATCTGAGTGTGCCCAGAACAAAAGAACGGTGTTTTCTACACATATGGACCATATGTAGTCCAAATCTGCTTCGGAAACTGATACAAAGCACTGACCATCTAACATCCAATGGTTGTCAATTAAGATGAGAAACGTGTGAGCTTCGTGAATGATGTAGTTCGTTTGAGCTTAAAAGTGACTGCCCTTACCTGAATTGAAGTCTTGCTTGTAGGAAGACTCAGAGCCTGGGATTTAACTCCATTTCTGAAGTGAAACACACAGCAGTGTTCTCATCCATTGATCACACTCTGCTTTAGAGCAAGAAGCACGCTCTTGCTTTCTAGACTCTCTAAGACAGCAAGAAACGTGAGTTTGCTGAGAACAAAAGAACTGTGTTTCCTACACATATGGACCATATCTAGTCCAACTCTGCTTCTGAAACTGATACAATGCACTGGTCCTCTAACATCCAATGCTTGTCTGTTAAGATGGGAAACGTGTGAGCTCCGTGAAAGATGTAGTTCGTTTGAGCTGAAAAGTGATTGCCCTTACCTGAAACGAAGTCTTGCTTGTAGGAAGACATAGAGCCTGGGATTTAACTACTTTTCTGAAGGCAAACACACAGCATAGTTTTCATCCATGGATTACACTCTGCTTTAGAGCGAGAAGCACGCTCTTGCTTTCTAAAGTCTCTAAGACAGCAGGAAACGTGAGTGTGCTGAGAACAAAAGAACGGTGTTTCCTACACATACGGACCATATCTAGTCCAACTCTGCTTCTGAAACAGATACAAAGCACTGGTACTCTAACATCCAATGCTTGTCAGTTAAGATGAGAAACGTGTGAGCTCAGTGAACGATGTAGTTCGTTTGAGCTGAAAAGTGACTGCCCTTACCTGAAACGAAGTCTTGCTTGTAGGGAGACTCAGAGCCTGGGATTTAACTCCATTTCTGAAAGGAAACACACAGCATAGTTCTCATCCATGGATCACACTCTGCTTTAGAGCGAGAAGCACGCTCTTGCTTTCTAAAGTCTCTAAGACAGCAGGAAATCTGAGTGTGCCCAGAACAAAAGAACGGTGTTTCCTACACATATGGACCATATGTACTCCAAATATGCTTCTGAAACTGATACAAAGCACTGACCCTCTAACATCCAATGCTTGTCAGTTAAGATGAGAAACGTGTGAGCTTCGTGAACGATGTAGTTCGTTTGAGCAGAAAATTGACTGCCCTTACCTGAATTGAAGTCTTGCTTGTAGGAAGACTCAGAGCCTGGGATTTAACTCCACTTCTGAAGTAAAACACACAGCAGTGTAATCATCCATTGATCACACTCTGCTTTAGAACAAGAAGCACGCTCTTGCTTTCTAGACTCTCTAAGACAGCAGGAAACGTGAGTGTGCTGAGAACAAAAGAACGGTGTTTCCTACACATACGGACATTATATAGTCCAACTCTGCTTCTGAAACTGATACAAAGCATTGGTCCTCTAACATCCAATGCTTGTCTGTTAAGATGAGAAACGTGTGAGCTCAGTGAACGATGTAGTTCGTTTGAGCAGAAAAGTGACTGCTCTTACCTGAAACGAAGTCTTGCTTGTAGGAAGACACATAGCCTGGGATTTAACTCCATTTCTGAAGGGAAACACACAGCATAGTTCTCATCCATGGATCAACTCTGCTTTAGAGCGAGAAGCAAGCTCATGCTTTCTAGAGTCTCTAAGACAGCAGGAAACGTGAGTGTGCTGAGAACAAAAGAACGGTGTTTCCTACACATACGGACCATATCTAGTCCAAATCTTCTTCTGAAACTGATACAAAGCACTGGTCCTCTAACATCCAATGCTTGTCAGTTAAGATGAGAAACGTGTGAGCTTCGTGAACGATGTAGTTCGTTTGAGCAGAAAAGTGACTGCCCTTACCTGAAACGAAGTCTTGCTTGTAGGAAGACTCAGAGCCTGGGATTTAACTCCATTTCTGAAGGGAAACACACAGCATAGTTCTCATCCATGGATCACACTCTGCTTTAGAGCGAGAAGCACGCTCTTGCTTTCTAAAGTCTCTAAGACAGCAGGAAACGTGAGTGTGCTGAGAACAAAGAACGATGTTTCCTACACATAGGGACCATATCTAGTCCAACACTGCTTCTGAAACAGATACAAAGCAGGGGACATCTAACATCCAATGCTTGTCAGTTAAGATGAGAAACGTGTGAGCTTCGTAAACAATGTAGTTCCTTTGACCAGAAAAGTGACTGCCCTTACCTGAAACGAAGTCTTGCTTGTAGGGAGACACAGAGCATGGGATTTAACTCCATTTCTGAAGTGAAACACACACCATAGTCTCATCCATGGATCATACTCTGTTTTAGAGCAAGAAGCACGCTCTTGCTTTCTAGAATCTCTATGACAGCAGGAAACGTGAGTTTGCTGAGAACAAAAGAACGGTGTTTCCTACACATATGGACCATATCTAGTCGAAATCTGCTTCCGAAACTGATACAAAGCACTGGTCCTCTAACATCCAATGCTTGTCTGTTAAGATGAGAAACGTGTGAGCTCCGTGAAAGATGTAATTCGTTTGAGCTGAAAAGTGACTGCCCTTACCTGAAACGAAGTCTTGCTTGTAGGTAGACTCAGAACCTGGGATTTAACTCCATTTCTGAAGGGAAACAAACAGCATAGTTCTCATCCTGGATCACACTCTGCTTTAGAGCGAGAAGCACACTCTTGCTTTCTAGAGCCTGTAATACAGCAGTTAATCTGAGTGTGCCCAGAACATAAGAATGGTGTTTCCTACACATATGGACCATATGTAGTCCAAATCTGCTTCTGAAACTGATACAAAGCACTGACCATCTAACATCCAATTCTTGTCAGTTAAGATGAGAAACGTGTGAGCTTCGTGAAAGGTGTAGTTCGTTTGAGCAGAAAAGTGACTGCCCTTACCTTAAACGAAGTCTTGCTTGTAGGGAGACTCAGAGCATGGGATTTAACTCCATTTCTGAAGTGAAACACACAGCATTGTCTCATCCATTGATCACACTCTGCTTTAGAACAAGAAGCACGCTCTTGCTTTCTAGAGTCTCTAAGACAGCAAGAAACGTAAGTGTGCTGAGAAAAAAAGAACGGTGTTTCCTACACATACGGACCATATCTAGTCCAACTCTGCTTCTGAAACTGATACAAAGCACTGGTCTTCTAACATCAAATGCTTGTCTGTTAAGATGAGAAACGTGTGAGCTCAGTGAACGATGTAGTTCGTTTGCGCTGAAAAGTGACTGTTCTTACCTGAAACGAAGTATTGCTTGGAGGAAGACACAGAGCCTGGGATTTAACTGCATTTCTGAAGGGAAACACACAGCATAGTTCTCATCCATGGATCACACTCTGCTTTAGAGCGAGAAGCACGCTCATGCTTTCTAGAGTCTCTAAGAAAGCAGGAAACGTGAGTGTGCTGAGAACAAAAGAACGGTGTTTCCTACACATATGGACCATATCTAGTCCAAATCTTCTTCTGAAACTGATACAAAGCACTGGTCCTCTAACATCCAATGCTTGTCAGTTAAGATGAGAAACGTGTGAGCTTCGTGAACGATGTAGTTCGTTTGAGCAGAAAAGTGACTGCCCTTACCTGAAACGAAGTCTTGCTTGTAGGAAGACTCAGAGCCTGGGATTTAACTCCATTTCTGAAGGGAAACACACAGCATAGTTCTCATCCATGGGTCACACTCTGCTTTAGAGCCAGAAGCACACTCTAGCTTTCTATAGTCTCTAATACAGCAGGAATTCTGAGTGTGCCCAGAACAAAAGAACGGTGTTTCCTACACATATGGACCATATGTAGTCCAAATCTGCTTCTGAAACTGATACAAAGCACTGACCCTCTAACATCCAATTCTTGTCAGTTAAGATTAGAAACGTGTGAGCTTAGTGAACGATGTAGTTAGTTTGAGCAGAAAAGTGACTTCCCTTACCTGAATTGAAGTCTTGCTTGTAGAAAGACTCAGAGCCTGGGATTTAACTCCATTTCTGAAGTAAATCACACAGCAGTGTAATCATCCATTGAATACACTATGCTTTAGAACAAGAAGCACGCTCTTGCTTTCTAGACTCTCTAAGACAGCAGGAAACGTGAGTGTGCTGAGTACAAAAGAACGGTGTCTCCTACACATAGGGACCATATCTAGTCCAACTCTGCTTCTGAAACAGATACAAAGCACTGGTCCTCAAACATCCAATGCTTGTCAGTTAAGATGAGAAACGTTTGATCTTCGTGAACGTTGTAGTTCCTTTTAGCAGAAAAGTGACTGTTCTTACCTGAAACGAAGTCCTGCTTGTAGGAAGACACAGAGCATGGGATTTAACTCAATTTCTGAAGTGAAACACACAGCATAGTGTCATCCATGGATCACACTCTGTTTTAGAGCAAGAAGCACGCTCTTGCTTTCAAGAGTCTCTAAGACAGCAGGAAACGTGAGTGTGCCCAGAACAAAAGATCGGTGTTTCCTACACATATGGACCATATGTAGTCCAAATCTGATTCTGAAACTGATACAAAGCACTGACTCTCTGACATCCAATGCTTGTCTGTTAAGATGAGAAACGTGTGAGCTCAGTGAACGATGTAGTTCGTTTGAGCTGAAAAGTGACTGCTCTTACCTGAAACGAAGTCTTGCTTGTAGGAAGACACAGAGCCTGGGATTTAACTCCATTTCTGAAGGGAAACACACAGCATAGTTCTCATCCATGGATCACACTCTGCTTTAGAGCGAGAAGCACGCTCTTGCTTTCTAGAGTCTCTAAGACAGCAGGAAACGTGAGTGTGCCCAGAACAAAAGAACGGTGTTTTCTACACATATGGACCATATGTAGTCCAAATCTGCTTCGGAAACTGATACAAAGAACTGACCATCTACCATCCAATGGTTGTCAATTAAGATGAGAAACGTGTGAGCTTCGTGAATGATGTAGTTCGTTTGAGCTTAAAAGTGACTGCCCTTACCTGAATTGAAGTCTTGCTTGTAGGAAGACTCAGAGCCTGGGATTTAACTCCATTTCTGAAGTGAAACACACAGCAGTGTTCTCATCCATTGATCACACTCTGCTTTAGAGCAAGAAGCACGCTCTTGCTTTCTAGACTCTCTAAGACAGCAGGAAACGTGAGTTTGCTGAGAACAAAAGAACGGTGTTTCCTACACATATGGACCATATCTAGTCCAACTCTGCTTCTGAAACTGATACAAAGCACTGGTCCTCTAACATCCAATGCTTGTCTGTTAAGATGGGAAACGTGTGAGCTCCGTGAAAGATGTAGTTCGTTTGAGCTGAAAAGTGACTGCCCTTACCTGAAACGAAGTCTTGCTTGTAGGAAGACATAGAGCCTGGGATTTAACTACTTTTCTGAAGGCAAACACACAGCATAGTTTTCATCCATGGATTACACTCTGCTTTAGAGCGAGAAGCACGCTCTTGCTTTCTAAAGTCTCTAAGACAGCAGGAAACGTGAGTGTGCTGAGAACAAAAGAACGGTGTTTCCTACACATACGGACCATATCTAGTCCAACTCTGCTTCTGAAACAGATACAAAGCACTGGTACTCTAACATCCAATGCTTGTCAGTTAAGATGAGAAACATGTGAGCTCAGTGAACGATGTAGTTCGTTTGAGCTGAAAAGTGACTGCCCTTACCTGAAACGAAGTCTTGCTTGTAGGGAGACTCAGAGCCTGGGATTTAACTCCATTTCTGAAGTAAAACACACAGCATAGTTCTCATCCATTGATCACACTCTGCTTTAGAACAAGAAGCACGCTCTTGCTTTCTAGAGTCTCTAAGACAGCAGGAAACGTGAGTGTGCTGAGAACAAAAGAACGGTGTTTCCTACACATACGGACCATATCTAGTACAACTCTTCTTCTGAAACTGATACAAAGCACTGGTCCTCTAAAATCCAATACTTGTCAGTTAAGATGACAAACATGTGAGCTTTCTGAATGATGTAGTTCCTTTGAACTGAAAAGTGACTGCCCTTACCTGAAACGAAGTCTTGCTTGTAGTAAGACAGAGAGCCTGGGATTTAAGTCCATTTCTGAAGGGAAACACACAGCATAGTCCTCATCCTGGATCACACTCTGCTTTAGAGCAAAAAGCACACACTTGCTTTCTAGAGTCTGTAATACAGCAGGAAATCTGAGTGTGCCCAGAACAAAAGAACGGTGTTTTCTACACATATGGACCATATGTAGTCCAAATATGCTTCGGAAACTGATACAAAGCACTGACCATCTAACATCCAATGGTTGTCAATTAAGATGAGAAACGTGTGAGCTTCGTGAATGATGTAGTTCGTTTTAGCTTAAAAGTGACTGCCCTTACCTGAATTGAAGTCTTGCTTGTAGGAAGACTCAGAGCCTGGGATTTAACTCCATTTCTGAAGTGAAACACACAGCAGTGTTCTCATCCATTGATCACACTCTGCTTTAGAGCAAGAAGCACGCTCTTGCTTTCTAGACTCTCTAAGACAGCAAGAAACGTGAGTTTGCTGAGAACAAAAGAACTGTGTTTCCTACACATATGGACCATATCTAGTCCAACTCTGCTTCTGAAACTGATACAATGCACTGGTCCTCTAACATCCAATGCTTGTCTGTTAAGATGGGAAACGTGTGAGCTCCGTGAAAGATGTAGTTCGTTTGAGCTGAAAAGTGATTGCCCTTACCTGAAACGAAGTCTTGCTTGTAGGAAGACATAGAGCCTGGGATTTAACTACTTTTCTGAAGGCAAACACACAGCATAGTTTTCATCCATGGATTACACTCTGCTTTAGAGCGAGAAGCACGCTCTTGCTTTCTAAAGTCTCTAAGACAGCAGGAAACGTGAGTGTGCTGAGAACAAAAGAACGGTGTTTCCTACACATACGGACCATATCTAGTCCAACTCTGCTTCTGAAACAGATACAAAGCACTGGTACTCTAACATCCAATGCTTGTCAGTTAAGATGAGAAACGTGTGAGCTCAGTGAACGATGTAGTTCGTTTGAGCTGAAAAGTGACTGCCCTTACCTGAAACGAAGTCTTGCTTGTAGGGAGACTCAGAGCCTGGGATTTAACTCCATTTCTGAAAGGAAACACACAGCATAGTTCTCATCCATGGATCACACTCTGCTTTAGAGCGAGAAGCACGCTCTTGCTTTCTAAAGTCTCTAAGACAGCAGGAAATCTGAGTGTGCCCAGAACAAAAGAACGGTGTTTCCTACACATATGGACCATATGTACTCCAAATATGCTTCTGAAACTGATACAAAGCACTGACCCTCTAACATCCAATGCTTGTCAGTTAAGATGAGAAACGTGTGAGCTTCGTGAACGATGTAGTTCGTTTGAGCAGAAAATTGACTGCCCTTACCTGAATTGAAGTCTTGCTTGTAGGAAGACTCAGAGCCTGGGATTTAACTCCACTTCTGAAGTAAAACACACAGCAGTGTAATCATCCATTGATCACACTCTGCTTTAGAACAAGAAGCACGCTCTTGCTTTCTAGACTCTCTAAGACAGCAGGAAACGTGAGTTTGCTGAGAACAAAAGAACGGTGTTTCCTACACATACGGACATTATATAGTCCAACTCTGCTTCTGAAACTGATACAAAGCATTGGTCCTCTAACATCCAATGCTTGTCTATTAAGATGAGAAACGTGTGAGCTCAGTGAACGATGTAGTTCGTTTGAGCAGAAAAGTGACTGCTCTTACCTGAAACGAAGTCTTGCTTGTAGGAAGACACATAGCTTGGGATTTAACTCCATTTCTGAAGGGAAACACACAGCATAGTTCTCATCCATGGATCAACTCTGCTTTAGAGCGAGAAGCAAGCTCATGCTTTCTAGAGTCTCTAAGACAGCAGGAAACGTGAGTGTGATGAGAACAAAAGAACGGTGTTTCCTACACATACGGACCATATCTAGTCCAACTCTTCTTCTGAAACTGATACAAAGCACTGGTCCTCTAATATCCAATGCTTGTCAGTTAAGATGAGAAACGTGTGAGCTTTGTGAACTTTGTAGTTCATTTGAACTGAAAAGTGACTGCCCTTACCTGAAACGAATTCTTGCTTGTAGTAAGACATAGAGCCTGGGATTTAACTACTTTTCTGAAGGGAAACACACAGCATAGTTTTCATCCATGGATCACACTCTGCTTTAGAGCGAGAAGCACGCTCTTGCTTTCTAAAGTCTCTAAGACAGCAGGAAACGTGAGTGTGCTGAGAACAAAAGAACGGTGTTTCCTACATATATGGACCATATCTAGTCCAACTCTGCTTCTGAAACTGATACAAAGCACTGGTCCTCTAACATCCAATGCTTGTCAATTAAGATGAGAAACGTGTGAGCTCCGTGAAAGGTGTAGTTCGTTTGAGCTGAAAAGTGACTGCCCTTACCTGAAACGAATTCTTGCTTGTAGTAAGACATAGAGCCTGGGATTTAACTACTTTTCTGAAGGGAAACACACAGCATAGTTTTCATCCATGGATCACACTCTGCTTTAGAGCGAGAAGCACGCTCTTGCTTTCTAAAGTCTCTAAGACAGCAGGAAACGTGAGTGTGCTGAGAACAAAAGAACGGTGTTTCCTACACATACGGAGCTTATCTACTCCAACTCTGCTTCTGAAACAGATACAAAGCACTGTTACTCTAACATCCAATGCTTGTCAGTTAAGATGAGAAACGTGTGAGCTCAGTGAACGATGTAGTTCGTGTGAGCTGAAAAGTGACTGCCCTTACCTGAAACGAAGTCTTGCTTGTAGTAAGACACAGAGCCTGGGATTTAAGTCCATTTCTGAAGGGAAACACACAGCATAGTTCTAATTCATGGAGCACACTCTGCTTTAGAGCGAGAAGCACACTCTAGCTTTCTACAGACTCTAATACAGCAGGAAATCTGAGTGTGCCCAGAACAAAAGAACGGTGTTTCCTACACATACGGACTATATGTAGTCCAAATCTTCTTCTGATACTGATACAATGCACTGGTCCTCTAACATCCAATGCTTGTCAGTTAAGTTGAGAAACGTGTGAGCTTCGTGAAAGATGTAGTTCGTTTGAGCAAAAAAGTGACTGTCCTTACCTGAAACGAAGTCTTGCTTGTAGGAAGACTCAGAGCCTGGGATTTTACTCCATTTCTGAAGTGAAACACACAGCAGTGTTCTCATCCATGGATCACACTCTGCTTTAGAACAAGAAGCACGATCTTGCTTTCTAGAGTCTCTAAGACAGCAGGAAACGTGAGTTTGCTGAGAACAAAAGAACGGTGTTTCCTACACATACAGACCATATCTAGACCAACTCTGCTTCTGAAACTGATACAAAGCACTGGTCCTCTAACATCCAATGCTTGTCAGTTAAGATGAGAAACGTGTGATCTTTGTGAATGATGTAGTTCCTTTGAACTGAAAAGTGACTGCCCTTACCTGAAACGAATTCTTGCTTGTAGTAAGACACAGAGCCTGGGATTTAAGTCCATTTGTGAAGGGAAACACACAGCATAGTTGTCTTCCATGGATCACACACTGCTTTAGAGCGAGAAGCACACTCTAGCTTTCTAGAGTCTTTAATACAGCAGGAAATCTGAGTGTGCCCAGAACAAAAGAACGGTGTTTCCTACACATATGGACCATATGTAGTCCAAATCTGCTTCTGAAACTGATACAAAGCACTGACCCTCTAACATCCAATGCTTGTCAGTTAAGATGAGAAACGTGTGAGCTTCGTGAACGATGTAGTTCGTTTGAGCAGAAAAGTGACTGCCCTTACCAGAATTGAAGCCTTGCTTGTAGGAAGACTCAGAGCCTGGGATTTAACTCCATTTCTGAAGGGAAACACACAGCAGTGTAATCATCCATTGATCACACTCTGCTTTAGAACAAGAAGCACGCTCTTGCTTTCTAGACTCTCTAAGACAGCAGGAAACGTGAGTGTGCTGAGAACAAAAGAACGGTGTTTCCTACACATACGGACATTATATAGTCCAACTCTGCTTCTGAAACTGATACAAAGCACTGGTCCTCTAACATCCAATGCTTGTCTGTTAAGTTGAGAAACGTGTGAGCTCAGTGAACGATGTAGTTCGTTTGAGCAGAGAAGTGACTGCTCTTACCTGAAATGAAGTCTTGCTTGTAGGAAGACACAGAGCCTGGGATTTAACTCCATTTCTGAAGGCAAACACACAGCATAGTTCTCATCCATGGATCACACTCTGCTTTAGAGCAAGAAGCACACTCTAGCTTTCTGGAGTCTCTATTACAGCAAGAAATCTGAGTGTGTCCAGGACAAAAGAACGGTGTTTCCTACACATATGGACTATATGTAGTCCAAATCTGCTTCTTAAACTGATACAAAGCACTGGTCCTCTATCATCCAATGCTTGTCAATTAAGATGAGAAACGTGTGAGCTTCGTGAACGATGTAGTTCATTTGAGCAGAAAACAGACTGCCCTTACCTGAAACGAAGTCTTGCTTGTAGGAAGACTCAGAGCCTGGGATTTAACTCCATTTTTGAAGAAAAACACACAGCATAGTTCTCATCCATTGATCACACTCTTCTTTAGAACAAGAAGCATGCTCTTGCTTCCTAGAATCTCTAAGACAGCAGGAAACGTGAGTTTGCTGAGAACAAAAGAACGGCGTTTCTTACACATACGGACCATATCTAGTCCAACTCTGCTTCTGAAACTGATACAAAGCACTGGTCCTCTAACATCCAATGCTTGTTAATTAAGATGAGAAACGTGTGAGCTCCGTGAAAGGTGTAGTTCGTTTGAGCTGAAAAGTGACTGCCCTTACCTGAAACGAATTCTTGCTTGTAGGAAGACATAGAGCCTGGGATTTAACTACTTTTCTGAAGGGAAACACACAGCATAGTTTTCATCCATGGATCACACTCTGCTTTAGAGCGAGAAGCACGCTCTTGCTTTCTAAAGTCTCTAAGACAGCAGGAAACGTGAGTGTGCTGAGAACAAAAGAACGGTGTTTCCTACACATATGGACCATATCTAGTCCAACTCTGCTTCTGAAACAGACACAAAGCACTGGTAATCTAACATCCAATGCTTGTCAGTTAAGATGAGAAACGTGTGAGCTCAGTGAATGATGTCGTTCGTTTGAGCTGAAAAGTGACTGCCCTTACCTGAAACGAAGTCTTGCTTGTAGGGAGACTCAGAGCCTGGGATTTAACTCCATTTCTGAAGGGAAACACACAGCATAGTTCTCATCCATGGATCACACTCTGCTTTAGAGGGAGAAGCACACTCTAGCTTTCTAGAGCCTCTAATACAGCAGGAAATCTGAGTGTGCCTAGAACAAAAGAACGGTGTTTCCTACACATATGGACCATATGTAGTCCAAATCTGCTTCTGAAACTGATACAAAGCACTGACCCTCTAACATCCAATGCTTGTCAGTTAAGATGAGAAACGTGTGAACTTCGTGAACGATGTAGTTCGTTTGAGCATAAAAGTGACTGCCCTTACCTGAATTGAAGTCTTGCTTGTAGGAAGACTCAGAGCCTGGAATTTAACTCCACTTCTGAAGTAAAACACACAGCAGTGTAATCATCCATTGATCACACTGTGCTTTAGAACAAGAAGCACGCTCTTGCTTTCTAGACTCTCTAAGACAGCAGGAAACGTGAGTGTGCTGAGAACAAAAGAATGGTGTTTCCTACACATACGGACATTATATAGTCCAACTCTGCTTCTGAAACTGATACAAAGCATTGGTCTTCTAACATCCAATGCTTGTCTGTTAAGATGAGAAACGTGTGAGCTCAGTGAACGATGTAGTTCGTTTGAGCAGAAAAGTGACTGCTCTTACCTGAAACGAAGTCTTGCTTGTAGGAAGACACAGAGCCTGGGATTTAACTCCATTTCCGAAGGGAAACACACAGCATAGTTCTCATCCATGGATCACACTCTGCTTTAGAGCGAGAAGCACGCTCATGCTTTCTAGAGTCTCTAAAACAGTAGGAAACGTGAGTGTGCTGAGAACAAAAGAACGGTGTTTCCTACACATACGGACCATATCTAGTCCAACTCTTCTTCTGAAACTGATACAAAGCACTGGTCCTCTAACATCCAATGCTTGTCAATTAAGATGAGAAACGTGTGAGCTTCGTGAACGATGTAGTTCGTTTGAACAGAAAACTGACTGCCCTTACCTGAAACGAAGTCTTGCTTGTAGGAAGACTCAGAGCCTGGGATTTAACTCCATTTCTGAAGTGAAACACACAGCATAGTTCGCATCCATTGATCACACTCTGCTTTAGAACAAGAAGCACGCTCTTGCTTTCTAGAATCTCTAAGACAGCAGGAAACGTGAGTTTGCTGAGAACAAAAGAACGGTGTTTCCTACACATACGGACCATATCCAGTCCAACTCTGCTTCTGAAACTGATACAAAGCACTGGTCCTCTAACATCCAATGCTTGTCAATTAAGATGAGAAACGTGTGAGCTCCGTGAAAGGTGTAGTTCGTTTGAGCTGAAAAGTGACTGCCCTTTCCTGAAACGAAGTCTTGCTTGTAGGAAGACATAGAGCCTGGGATTTAACTACTTTTCTGAAGGGAAACACACAGCATAGTTTTCATCCATGGATCACACTCTGCTTTAGAGCGAGAAGCACGCTCTTGCTTTCTAAAGTCTCTAAGACAGCAGGAAACGTGAGTGTGCTGAGAACAAAAGAACGGTGTTTCCTACACATACGGACAATATCTAGTCAAACTCTGCTTCTGAAACAGATACAAAGCACTGGTAATCTAACATCCAATGCTTGTCAGTTAAGATGAGAAACGTGTGAGCTCAGTGAATGATGTAGTTCGTTTGAGCTGAAAAGTGACTGCCCTTACCTGAAACGAAGTCTTGCTTGTAGGGAGACTCAGAGCCTGGGATTTAACTCCATTTCTGAAGGGAAACACACAGCATAGTTCTCATCCATGGATCACACTCTGCTTTAGAGCGAGAAGCACGCTCTTGCTTTCTAGAGTCTCTAAGACAGCAGGAAACGTGAGTGTGCTGAGAACAAAAGTACGGTGTTTCCTACACATACAGACCATATCTAGTCCAACTCTGCTTCTGAAACAGATACAAAGCACTGGTACTCTAACATCCAATGCTTGTCAGTTAAGATGAGAAACGTGTGAGCTCAGTGAATGATGTAGTTTGTTTGAGCTGAAAAGTGACTGCCCTTACCTGAAACGAAGTCTTGCTTTTAGGGAGACTCAGAGCCTGGGATTTAACTCCATTTCTGAAGGGAAACACACAGCATAGTTCTCATCCATGGATCACACTCTGCTTTAGAGCGAGAAGAACGCTGTTGCTTTCTAGAGTCTCTAAGACAGCAGGAAACGTGAGTGTGCTGAGAAAAAAAGAACGGTGTTTGCTACACATACGGACAATATCTAGTCCAACTCTTCTTCTGAAACTGATAGAATGCACTGGTCCTCTAACATCCAATGCTTGTCATTTAAGATGAGAAACGTGTGAGCTTTGTGAATGATGTAGTTCCTTTGAACTGAAAAGTGACTGCCCTTACCTGAAACGAATTCTTGATTGTAGTAAGACACAGAACCTGGGATTTAAGTCCATTTCTGAAGGGAAACACACAGCATAGTTCTCATCCATGGATCACACTCTGCTTTAGAGGGAGAAGCACACTCTAGCTTTCTAGAGCCTCTAATACAGCAGGAAATCTGAGTGTGCCTAGAACAAAAGAACGGTGTTTCCTACACATATGGACCATATGTAGTCCAAATCTGCTTCTGAAACTGATACAAAGCACTGACCCTCTAACATCCAATGCTTGTCAGTTAAGATGAGAAACGTGTGAACTTCGTGAATGATGTAGTTCGTTTGAGCATAAAAGTGACTGCCCTTACCTGAATTGAAGTCTTGCTTGTAGGAAGACTCAGAGCCTGGAATTTAACTCCACTTCTGAAGTAAAACACACAGCAGTGTAATCATCCATTGATCACACTGTGCTTTAGAACAAGAAGCACGCTCTTGCTTTCTAGACTCTCTAAGACAGCAGGAAACGTGAGTGTGCTGAGAACAAAAGAATGGTGTTTCCTACACATACGGACATTATATAGTCCAACTCTGCTTCTGAAACTGATACAAAGCATTGGTCTTCTAACATCCAATGCTTGTCTGTTAAGATGAGAAACGTGTGAGCTCAGTGAACGATGTAGTTCGTTTGAGCAGAAAAGTGACTGCTCTTACCTGAAACGAAGTCTTGCTTGTAGGAAGACACAGAGCCTGGGATTTAACTCCATTTCCGAAGGGAAACACACAGCATAGTTCTCATCCATGGATCACACTCTGCTTTAGAGCGAGAAGCACGCTCATGCTTTCTAGAGTCTCTAAAACAGTAGGAAACGTGAGTGTGCTGAGAACAAAAGAACGGTGTTTCCTACACATACGGACCATATCTAGTCCAACTCTTCTTCTGAAACTGATACAAAGCACTGGTCCTCTAACATCCAATGCTTGTCAATTAAGATGAGAAACGTGTGAGCTTCGTGAACGATGTAGTTCGTTTGAACAGAAAACTGACTGCCCTTACCTGAAACGAAGTCTTGCTTGTAGGAAGACTCAGAGCCTGGGATTTAACTCCATTTCTGAAGTGAAACACACAGCATAGTTCGCATCCATTGATCACACTCTGCTTTAGAACAAGAAGCACGCTCTTGCTTTCTAGAATCTCTAAGACAGCAGGAAACGTGAGTTTGCTGAGAACAAAAGAACGGTGTTTCCAACACATACGGACCATATCCAGTCCAACTCTGCTTCTGAAACTGATACAAAGCACTGGTCCTCTAACATCCAATGCTTGTCAATTAAGATGAGAAACGTGTGAGCTCCGTGAAAGGTGTAGTTCGTTTGAGCTGAAAAGTGACTGCCCTTTCCTGAAACGAAGTCTTGCTTGTAGGAAGACATAGAGCCTGGGATTTAACTACTTTTCTGAAGGGAAACACACAGCATAGTTTTCATCCATGGATCACACTCTGCTTTAGAGCGAGAAGCACGCTCTTGCTTTCTAAAGTCTCTAAGACAGCAGGAAACGTGAGTGTGCTGAGAACAAAAGAACGGTGTTTCCTACACATACGGACAATATCTAGTCCAACTCTGCTTCTGAAACAGATACAAAGCACTGGTAATCTAACATCCAATGCTTGTCAGTTAAGATGAGAAACGTGTGAGCTCAGTGAATGATGTAGTTCGTTTGAGCTGAAAAGTGACTGCCCTTACCTGAAACGAAGTCTTGCTTGTAGGGAGACTCAGAGCCTGGGATTTAACTCCATTTCTGAAGGGAAACACACAGCATAGTTCTCATCCATGGATCACACTCTGCTTTAGAGCGAGAAGCACGCTCTTGCTTTCTAGAGTCTCTAAGACAGCAGGAAACGTGAGTGTGCTGAGAACAAAAGTACAGTGTTTCCTACACATACAGACCATATCTAGTCCAACTCTGCTTCTGAAACAGATACAAAGCACTGGTACTCTAACATCCAATGCTTGTCAGTTAAGATGAGAAACGTGTGAGCTCAGTGAATGATGTAGTTTGTTTGAGCTGAAAAGTGACTGCCCTTACCTGAAACGAAGTCTTGCTTTTAGGGAGACTCAGAGCCTGGGATTTAACTCCATTTCTGAAGGGAAACACACAGCATAGTTCTCATCCATGGATCACACTCTGCTTTAGAGCGAGAAGAACGCTGTTGCTTTCTAGAGTCTCTAAGACAGCAGGAAACGTGAGTGTGCTGAGAAAAAAAGAACGGTGTTTGCTACACATACGGACAATATCTAGTCCAACTCTTCTTCTGAAACTGATAGAATGCACTGGTCCTCTAACATCCAATGCTTGTCATTTAAGATGAGAAACGTGTGAGCTTTGTGAATGATGTAGTTCCTTTGAACTGAAAAGTGACTGCCCTTACCTGAAACGAATTCTTGATTGTAGTAAGACACAGAACCTGGGATTTAAGTCCATTTCTGAAGGGAAACACACAGCATAGTTCTCATCCATGGATCACACTCTGCTTTAGAGGGAGAAGCACACTCTAGCTTTCTAGAGCCTCTAATACAGCAGGAAATCTGAGTGTGCCTAGAACAAAAGAACGGTGTTTCCTACACATATGGACCATATGTAGTCCAAATCTGCTTCTGAAACTGATACAAAGCACTGACCCTCTAACATCCAATGCTTGTCAGTTAAGATGAGAAACGTGTGAACTTCGTGAACGATGTAGTTCGTTTGAGCATAAAAGTGACTGCCCTTACCTGAATTGAAGTCTTGCTTGTAGGAAGACTCAGAGCCTGGAATTTAACTCCACTTCTGAAGTAAAACACACAGCAGTGTAATCATCCATTGATCACACTGTGCTTTAGAACAAGAAGCACGCTCTTGCTTTCTAGACTCTCTAAGACAGCAGGAAACGTGAGTGTGCTGAGAACAAAAGAATGGTGTTTCCTACACATACGGACATTATATAGTCCAACTCTGCTTCTGAAACTGATACAAAGCATTGGTCTTCTAACATCCAATGCTTGTCTGTTAAGATGAGAAACGTGTGAGCTCAGTGAACGATGTAGTTCGTTTGAGCAGAAAAGTGACTGCTCTTACCTGAAACGAAGTCTTGCTTGTAGGAAGACACAGAGCCTGGGATTTAACTCCATTTCCGAAGGGAAACACACAGCATAGTTCTCATCCATGGATCACACTCTGCTTTAGAGCGAGAAGCACGCTCATGCTTTCTAGAGTCTCTAAAACAGTAGGAAACGTGAGTGTGCTGAGAACAAAAGAACGGTGTTTCCTACACATACGGACCATATCTAGTCCAACTCTTCTTCTGAAACTGATACAAAGCACTGGTCCTCTACCATCCAATGCTTGTCAATTAAGATGAGAAACGTGTGAGCTTCGTGAACGATGTAGTTCGTTTGAGCAGAAAACTGACTGCCCTTACCTGAAACGAAGTCTTGCTTGTAGGAAGACTCAGAGCCTGGGATTTAACTCCATTTTTGAAGAAAAACACACAGCATAGTTCTCATCCATTGATCACACTCTTCTTTAGAACAAGAAGCACGCTCTTGCTTCCTAGAATCTCTAAGACAGCAGGAAACGTGAGTTTGCTGAGAACAAAAGAATGGCGTTTCTTACACATACGGACCATATCTAGTCCAACTCTGCTTCTGAAACTGATACAAAGCACTGGTCCTCTAACATCCAATGCTTGTTAATTAAGATGAGAAACGTGTGAGCTCCGTGAAAGGTGTAGTTCGTTTGAGCTGAAAAGTGACTGCCCTTACCTGAAACGAATTCTTGCTTGTAGGAAGACATAGAGCCTGGGATTTAACTACTTTTCTGAAGGGAAACACACAGCATAGTTGTCATCCATGGATCACACTCTGCTTTAGAGCGAGAAGCACGCTCTTGCTTTCTAAAGTCTCTAAGACAGCAGGAAACGTGAGTGTGCTGAGAACAAAAGAACGGTGTTTCCTACACATACGGACCATATCTAGTCCAACTCTGCTTCTGAAACAGACACAAAGCACTGGTAATCTAACATCCAATGCTTGTCAGTTAAGATGAGAAACGTGTGAGCTCAGTGAATGATGTAGTTCGTTTGAGCTGAAAAGTGACTGCCCTTACCTGAAACGAAGTCTTGCTTGTAGGGAGACTCAGAGCCTGGGATTTAACTCCATTTCTGAAGGGAAACACACAGCATAGTTCTCATCCATGGATCACACTCTGCTTTAGAGGGAGAAGCACACTCTAGCTTTCTAGAGCCTCTAATACAGCAGGAAATCTGAGTGTGCCTAGAACAAAAGAACGGTGTTTCCTACACATATGGACCATATGTAGTCCAAATCTGCTTCTGAAACTGATACAAAGCACTGACCCTCTAACATCCAATGCTTGTCAGTTAAGATGAGAAACGTGTGAACTTCGTGAACGATGTAGTTCGTTTGAGCAGAAAAGTGACTGCCCTTACCTGAATTGAAGTCTTGCTTGTAGGAAGACTCAGAGCCTGGAATTTAACTCCACTTCTGAAGTAAAACACACAGCAGTGTAATCATCCATTGATCACACTCTGCTTTAGAACAAGAAGCACGCTCTTGCTTTCTAGACTCTCTAAGACAGCAGGAAACGTGAGTGTGCTGAGAACAAAAGAATGGTGTTTCCTACACATACAGACCATATCTAGTCCAACTCTGCTTCTGAAACAGATACAAAGCACTGGTACTCTAACATCCAATGCTTGTCAGTTAAGATGAGAAACGTGTGAGCTCTGTGAATGATGTAGTTTGTTTGAGCTGAAAAGTGACTGCCCTTACCTGAAACGAAGTCTTGCTTGTAGGGAGACTCAGAGCCTGGGATTTAACTCCATTTCTGAAGGGAAACACACAGCATAGTTCTCATCCGTGGATCACACTCTGCTTTAGAGTGCGAAGAACGCTGTTGCTTTCTAGAGTCTCTAAGACAGCAGGAAACGTGAGTGTGCTGAGAAAAAAAGAACGGTGTTTGCTACACATACAGACAATATCTATTCCAACTCTTCTTCTGAAATTGATAGAATGCAGTGGTCCTCTAACATCCAATGCTTGTCATTTAAGATGAGAAACGTGTGAGCTTTGTGAATGATGTAGTTCCTTTGAACTGAAAAGTGACTGCCCTTACCTGAAATGAATTCTTGCTTGTAGTAAGACACAGAGCCTGGGATTTAAGTCCATTTCTGAAGGGCAACACACAGCATAGTTCTCATCCATGGATCACACTCTGCTTTAGAGCGAGAAGCACACTCTAGCTTTCTAGAGTCTCTAATACAGCAGGAAATCTGAGTGTGCCCAGAAAAAAAGAACGGTGTTTCCTACACATATGGACCATATGTAGTCCAAAACTGCTTCTGAAACTCATACAAAGCACTGACCCTCTAACATCCATTGCTTGTCAGTTAAGATGAGAAACGTGTGAGCTTCGTGAACGATGTAGTTCGTTTGAGCAGAAAAGTGACGGCCCTTACCTGAATTGAAGTCTTGCTTGTAGGAAGACTCAGAGTCTGGGATTTAACTCCATTTCTGAAGTGAAACACACAGCAGTGTAATCATCCATTGATCCCACTCTGCTTTAGAACAAAAAGCACGCTCTTGCTTTCTAGACTCTCTAAGACAGCAGGAAAAGTGAGTGTACTGAGAACAAAAGAACGGTGTATCCTACATATATGGACATTATATAGTCCAACTCTGCTTCTGAAACTGATAAAAAGCACTGGTCCTCTAAAATCTAATGCTTGTCTGTTAAGATGAGAAACGTGTGAGCTTCGTGAACGATGTAGTTCGTTTGTGCTGAAAAGTGACTGCCCTTACCTGAAACGAAGTCTTGCCTGTAGGAAGACACAGAGCCTGGGATTTAACTCCATTTCTGAAGGGAACCACACAGCATAGTTTTCATCCATGGATCACACTCTGCTTTAGAGCAAGAAGCACGCTCTTGCTTTCTAGATTCTCTAATACAGCAGGAAATATGAGTGTGCCCAGAACAAAAGAACGGTGTTTCCTACACATACGGACTATATGTAGTCCAAATCTTCTTCTGAAACTGATACAATGCACTGGTCCTCTAACATCCAATGCTTGTCAGTTAAGAGGAGAAACGTGTGAGCTTAGTGAACGATGTAGTTCGTTTGAGCAGAAAAGTGACTGCCCTTACCTGAAACGAAGTCTTGCTTGTAGGGAGACTCAGAGCATGGGATTTAACTCCATTTCTGAAGTTAAGCAAACAGCATTGTCTCATTCATGGATCACACTCTGCTTTAGAACAAGAAGCACACTCTTGCTTTCTAGAGTCTCTAAGACAGCAGGAAACGTGAGTGTGCTGAGAAAAAAAGAACGGTGTTTCCTACACATACAGACCATATCTAGTCCAACTCTGCTTCTGAAACAGATACAAAGCACTGGTACTCTAACATCCAATGCTTGTCAGTTTAGATGAGAAACGTGTGAGCTTCGTGAACGATGTAGTTCGTTTGAGCAGAAAAGTGACTGCCCTTACCTGAATTGAAGCCTTGCTTGTAGGAAGACTCAGAGCCTGGGATTTAACTCCATTTCTGAAGGGAAACACACAGCAGTGTAATCATCCATTGATCACACTCTGCTTTAGAACAAGAAGCACGCTCTTGCTTTCTAGACTCTCTAAGACAGCAGGAAACGTGAGTGTGCTGAGAACAAAAGAACGGTGTTTCCTACACATACGGACATTATATAGTCCAACTCTGCTTCTGAAACTGATACAAAGCACTGGTCCTCTAACATCCAATGCTTGTCAGTTAAGATGAGAAACGTGTGAGCTCAGTGAATGATGTAGTTTGTTTGAGCTGAAAAGTGACTGCCCTTACCTGAAACGAATTCTTGCTTGTAGTAAGACACAGAGCCTGGGATTTAAGTCCATTTCTGAAGGGCAACACACAGCATAGTTCTCCTCCATGGATCACACTCTGCTTTAGAGCGAGAAGCACACTCTAGCTTTCTAGAGTCTCTAATACAGCAGGAAATCTGAGTGTGCCCAGAAAAACAGAACGGTGTTTCCTACACATATGGACCATATGTAGTCCAAAACTGCTTCTGAAACTCATACAAAGCACTGACCCTCTAACATCCATTGCTTGTCAGTTAAGATGAGAAACGTGTGAGCTTCGTGAACTATGTAGTTCGTTTGAGCAGAAAAGTGACTGCCCTTACCTGAATTGAAGTCTTGCTTGTAGGAAGACTCAGAGTCTTGGATTTAACTCCATTTCTGAAGTAAAACACACAGCAGTGTAATCATCCATTGATCACACTCTGCTTTAGAACAAAAAGCACGCTCTTGCTTTCTAGACTCTCTAAGACAGCAGGAAAAGTGAGTGTGCTGAGAACAAAAGAACGGTGCATCCTACATATCTGGACATTATATAGTCCAACTCTGCTTCTAAAACTGATAAAAAGCACTGGTCCTCTAAAATCTAATGCTTGTCTGTTAAGATGAGAAACGTGTGAGCTTCGTGAACGATGTAGTTCGTATGAGCTGAAAAGTGACTGCCCTTACCTGAAACGAAGTCTTGCCTGTAGGAAGACACAGAGCCTGGGATTTATCTCCATTTCTGAAGGGAACCACACAGCATAGTTTTCATCCATGGATCACACTCTGCTTTAGAGCAAGAAGCACACTCTTGCTTTCTAGATTCTCTAATACAGCAGGAAATCTGAGTGTGCCAAGAACAAAAGAACGGTGTTTCCTACACATACGGACTATATGTAGTCCAAATCTTCTTCTGAAACTGATACAATGCACTGGTCCTCTAACATCCAATGCTTGTCATTTAAGAGGAGAAACGTGTGAGCTTCGTGAACGATGTAGTTTGTTTGAGCAGAAAAGTGACTGCTCTTACCTGAAACGAAATCTTGCTTGTAGGGAGACTCAGAGCATGGGATTTAACTCCATTTCTGAAGTTAAACACACAGCATTGTCTCATCCATGGATGACACTCTGCTTTAGAACAAGAAGCACGCTCTTGCTTTCTAGAGTCTCTAAGACAGCAGGAAACGTGAGTGTGCTGAGAAAAAAAGAACGGTGTTTCCTACACATACAGACCATATCTAGTCCAACTCTGCTTCTGAAACACATACAAAGCACTGGTACTCTAACATCCAATGCTTGTCAGTTAAGATGAGAAACGTGTGAGCTTTGTGAATGATGTAGTTCCTTTGAGCTGAAAAATGACTGCCCTTACCTGAAACGAAGTCTTGCTTGTAGTAAGACACAGAGCCTGGGATTTAAGTCCATTTCTGAAGCGAAACACACAGCATAGTTCTCATCCATTGATCACACTCTGTTTTAGAGCGAGAAGCACACTCTAGCTTTCTAGAGTCTCTAATACAGCAGGTAATCTGAGTGTGACCAGAACAAAAGAACGGTGTTTCCTACACATACGGACTATATGTAGTCCAAATCTTCTTCTGATACTGATACAATGCACTGCTCCTCTAACATCCAATGCTTGTCAGTTAAGTTGAGAAACGTGTGAGCTTCGTGAAAGATGTAGTTCGTTTGAGCAAAAAAGTGACTGTCCTTACATGAAACGAAGTCTTTCTTGTAGGAAGACTCAGAGCCTGGGATTTTACTCCATTTCTGAAGTGAAACACACAGCAGTGTTCTCATCCATTGATCACATTCTGCTTTAGAACAAGAAGCACGATCTTGCTTTCTAGAGTCTCTAAGAGAGCAGGAAACGTGAGTTTGCTGAGAACAAAAGAACGGTGTTTCCTACACATACAGACCATATCTAGACAAACTCTGCTTCTGAAACTGATACAAAGCACTGGTCCTCTAACATCCAATGCTTGTCTGTTAAGTTGAGAAACGTGTGAGCTCAATGAACGATGTAGTTCGTTTGAGCAGAGAAGTGACTGCTCTTACCTGAAACGAAGTCTTGCTTGTAGGAAGACACAGAGCCTGGGATTTAACTCCATTTCTGAAGGCAAACACACAGCATAGTTCTCATCCATGGATCACACTCTGCTTTAGAGCAAGAAGCACACTCTAGCTTTCTAGAGTCTCTAACACAGCAGGAAATCTGAGTGTGCCCAGGACAAAAGAACGGTGTTTCCTACACATATGGACTATATGTAGTCCAAGTCTGCTTCTGAAACTGATACAAAGCTCTGACTCTCAAACATCCAATGCTTGTCATTTAAGATGAGAAATGTGTGAGCTTCGTGAACGATGTAGTTCGTTTGAGCAGAAAACTGACTGCCCTTACCTGAAACGAAGTCTTGCTTGTAGGAAGACTCAGAGCCTGGGATTTAACTCCATTTCTGAAGTAAAACACACAGCAGTGTTCTCATCCATTGATCACACTCTGTGTTAGAACAAGAAGCATACTCTTGCTTCCTAGAGTCTCTAAGACAGCAGGAAATCTGAGTGTGCCCAGAACAAAAGAAGGGTGTTTCCTACACATATGGACCATATCTAGTCGAACTCTGATTCTGAAACTGATACAATGCACTGGTCCTCTAACATCCAATGCTTGTCAGTTAAGATGAGAAACGTGTGAGCTTTGTGAACTTTGTAGTTCATTTGAGCAGAAAAGTGACTGGACTTACCTGAAACGAAGTCTTGCTTGTAGGAAGATTCAGAGCCTGGGATTTAACTCCATTTCTGAAGTGAAACACACAGCATAGTTCTCATCCATGGATGACACTCTGCTTTAGAGCGAGAAGCACGCTCTTGCTTTCTAGAATCTCTAATACAGCAGGAAATCTGAGTGTGCCCAGAACAAAAGAACGGTGTTTCCTACACATACGGAGTATATGTAGTCCAAACTTCATCTGAAAAAGATAGAATGCACTGGTCCTCTAACATCCAATGCTTGTCAATTAAGATGAGAAACGTGTGAGCTTCGTGAACGATGTAGTTCGTTTGAGCAGAAAACTGACTGCCCTTAACTGAAACGATGTCTTGCTTGTAAGAACACACAGAGCCTGGGATTTAACTCCATTTCTGAAGGGAAACACACAGCATAATTCTCATCCATGGATCACACTCTGCTTTAGAGCGAGAAGCACGCTCTTGCTTTCTAAAGTCTCTAAGACAGCAGGAAACGTGAGTGTGCTGAGAACAAAAGAACGGTGTTTCCTACACATACGGACCATATCTAGTCCAACTCTGCTTCTGAAACAGATACAAAGCACTGGTAATCTAACATCCAATGCTTGTCAGTTAAGATGAGAAACGTGTGAGCTCAGTGAATGATGTAGTTCGTTTGAGCTGAAAAGTGACTGCCCTTACCTGAAACGAAGTCTTGCTTGTAGGGAGACTCAGAGCCTGGGATTTAACTCCATTTCTGAAGGGAAACCCACAGCATAGTTCTCATCCATGGATCACACTCTGCTTTAGAGCGAGAAGCACGCTCTTGCTTTCTAGAGTCTCTAAGACAGCAGGAAACGTGAGTGTGCTGAGAACAAAAGTACGGTGTTTCCTACACATACAGACCATATCTAGTCCAACTCTGCTTCTGAAACAGATACAAAGCACTGGTACTCTAACATCCAATGCTTGTCAGTTAAGATGAGAAACGTGTGAGCTCAGTGAATGATGTAGTTTGTTTGAGCTGAAAAGTGACTGCCCTTACCTGAAACGAAGTCTTGCTTGTAGGGAGACTCAGAGCCTGGGATTTAACTCCATTTCTGAAGGGAAACACACAGCATAGTTCTCATCCATGGATCACACTCTGCTTTAGAGCGAGAAGCACGCTGTTGCTTTCTAGAGTCTCTAAGACAGCAGGAAACGTGAGTGTGCTGAGAACAAAAGAACGGTGTTTGCTACACATACGGACAATATCTAGTCCAACTCTTCTTCTGAAACTGATAGAATGCACCGGTCCTCTAACATCCAATGCTTGTTATTTAAGATGAGAAACGTGTGAGCTTTGTGAATGATGTAGTTCCTTTGAACTGAAAAGTGACTGCCCTTACCTGAAAGGAAGTCTTGCTTGTAGGAAGACACAGAGCCTGGGATTTAAGTCCATTTCTGAAGGGAAACACACAGCATAGTTGTCTTCCATGGATCACACTCTGCTTTAGAGCGAGAAGCACACTCTAGCTTTCTAGAGTCTCTAATACAGCAGGAAATCTGAGTGTGCCCACAACAAAAGAACGGTGTTTCCTACACATATGGACCTTATGTGGTCCAAATCTGCTTCTGAAACTGATACAAAGCACTGACCCTCTAACATCCAATGCTTGTCAGTTAAGATGAGAAACGTGTGAGCTTCGTGAACGATGTAGTTCGTTTGAGCAGAAAAGTGACTGCCCTTACCTGAATTGAAGCCTTGCTTGTAGGAAGACTCAGAGCCTGGGATTTAACTCCATTTCTGAAGGGAAACACACAGCAGTGTAATCATCCATTGATCACACTCTGCTTTAGAACAAGAAGCACGCTCTTGCTTTCTAGACTCTCTAAGACAGCAGGAAACGTGAGTGTGCTGAGAACAAAAGAACAGTGTTTCCTACACATACGGACATTATATAGTCCAAATCTGTTTCTGAAACTGATACAAAGCACTGGTCCTCTAACATCCAATGCTTGTCAGTTAAGATGAGAAACGTGTGAGCTTCGTGAACGATGTAGTTCGTTTGAGCAGAAAACTGACTGCCCTTCCCTGAAACGATGTCTTGCTTGTAAGAACACACAGAGCCTGGGATTTTACTCCATTTCTGAAGTGAAACACACAGCAGTGTTCTCATCCATTGATCACATTCTGCTTTAGAACAAGAAGCACGATCTTGCTTTCTAGAGTCTCTAAGAGAGCAGGAAACATGAGTTTGCTGAGAACAAAAGAACGGTGTTTCCTACACATACAGACCATATCTAGACAAACTCTGCTTCTGAAACTGATACAAAGCACTGGTCCTCTAACATCCAATGCTTGTCTGTTAAGTTGAGAAACGTGTGAGCTCAGTGAACGATGTAGTTCGTTTGAGCAGAGAAGTGACTGCTCTTACATGAAACGAAGTCTTGCTTGTAGGAAGACACAGAGCCTGGGATTAAAGTCCATTTCTGAAGGGAAACACACAGCATAGTTGTCTTCCATGGATCACACTCTGCTTTAGAGCGAGAAGCACACTCTAGCTTTCTAGAGTCTCTAATACAGCAGGAAATCTGAGTGTGCCCACAACAAAAGAATGGTGTTTCCTACACATATGGACCTTATGTGGTCCAAATCTGCTTCTGAAACTGATACAAAGCACTGACCCTCTAACATCCAATGCTTGTCAGTTAAGATGAGAAACGTGTGAGCTTCGTGAACGATGTAGTTCGTTTGAGCAGAAAAGTGACTGCCCTTACCTGAATTGAAGCCTTGCTTGTAGGAAGACTCAGAGCCTGGGATTTAACTCCATTTCTGAAGGGAAACACACAGCAGTGTAATCATCCATTGATCACACTCTGCTTTAGAACAAGAAGCTCGCTCTTGCTTTCTAGACTCTCTAAGACAGAGGGAACGTGAGTGTGCTGAGAACAAAAGAACAGTGTTTCCTACACATACGGACATTATATAGTCCAAATCTGTTTCTGAAACTGATACAAAGCACTGGTCCTCTAACATCCAATGCTTGTCAGTTAAGATGAGAAACGTGTGAGCTTCGTGAACGATGTAGTTCGTTTGAGCAGAAAACTGACTGCCCTTCCCTTAAACGATGTCTTGCTTGTAAGAACACACAGAGCCTGGGATTTTACTCCATTTCTGAAGTGAAACACACAGCAGTGTTCTCATCCATTGATCACATTATGCTTTAGAACAAGAAGCACGATCTTGCTTTCTAGAGTCTCTAAGAGAGCAGGAAACGTGAGTTTGCTGAGAACAAAAGAACGGTGTTTCCTACACATACAGACCATATCTAGACAAACTCTGCTTCTGAAACTGATACAAAGCACTGGTCCTCTAACATCTAATGCTTGTCTGTTAAGTTGAGAAACGTGTGAGCTCAGTGAACGATGTAGTTCGTTTGAGCAGAGAAGTGACTGCTCTTACCTGAAACGAAGTCTTGCTTGTAGGAAGACACAGAGCCTGGGATTTAACTCCATTTCTGAAGGCAAACACACAGCATAGTTCTCATCCATGGATCACACTCTGCTTTAGAGCAAGAAGCACACTCTAGCTTTCTAGAGTCTCTAACACAGCAGGAAATCTGAGTGTGCCCAGGACAAAAGAACGGTGTTTCCTACACATATGGACTATATGTAGTCCAAGTCTGCTTCTGAAACTGATACAAAGCTCTGACTCTCAAACATCCAATGCTTGTCAGTTAAGATGAGAAAGGTGTGAGCTTCGTGAACGATGTAGTTCGTTTGAGCAGAAAACTGACTGCCCTTACCTGAAACGAAGTCTTGCTTGTAGGAAGACTCAGAGCCTGGGATTTAACTCCATTTCTGAAGTAAAACACACAGCAGTGTTCTCATCCATTGATCACACTCTGTGTTAGAACAAGAAGCATACTCTTGCTTCCTAGAGTCTCTAAGACAGCAGGAAATCTGAGTGTGCCCAGAACAAAAGAAGGGTGTTTCCTACACATATGGACCATATCTAGTCGAACTCTGATTCTGAAACTGATACAATGCACTGGTCCTCTAACATCCAATGCTTGTCAGTTAAGATGAGAAACGTGTGAGCTTTGTGAACTTTGTAGTTCATTTGAGCAGAAAAGTGACTGGACTTACCTGAAACGAAGTCTTGCTTGTAGGAAGATTCAGAGCCTGGGATTTAACTCCATTTCTGAAGTGAAACACACAGCATAGTTCTCATCCATGGATGACACTCTGCTTTAGAGCGAGAAGCACGCTCTTGCTTTCTAGAATCTCTAATACAGCAGGAAATCTGAGTGTGCCCAGAACAAAAGAACGGTGTTTCCTACACATACGGAGTATATGTAGTCCAAACTTCATCTGAAAAAGATAGAATGCACTGGTCCTCTAACATCCAATGCTTGTCAATTAAGATGAGAAACGTGTGAGCTTCGTGAACGATGTAGTTCGTTTGAGCAGAAAACTGACTGCCCTTAACTGAAACGATGTCTTGCTTGTAAGAACACACAGAGCCTGGGATTTAACTCCATTTCTGAAGGGAAACACACAGCATAATTCTCATCCATGGATCACACTCTGCTTTAGAGCGAGAAGCACGCTCTTGCTTTCTAAAGTCTCTAAGACAGCAGGAAACGTGAGTGTGCTGAGAACAAAAGAACGGTGTTTCCTACACATACGGACCATATCTAGTCCAACTCTGCTTCTGAAACAGATACAAAGCACTGGTAATCTAACATCCAATGCTTGTCAGTTAAGATGAGAAACGTGTGAGCTCAGTGAATGATGTAGTTCGTTTGAGCTGAAAAGTGACTGCCCTTACCTGAAAAGAAGTCTTGCTTGTAGGGAGACTCAGAGCCTGGGATTTAACTCCATTTCTGAAGGGAAACCCACAGCATAGTTCTCATCCATGGATCACACTCTGCTTTAGAGCGAGAAGCACGCTCTTGCTTTCTAGAGTCTCTAAGACAGCAGGAAACTTGAGTGTGCTGAGAACAAAAGTACGGTGTTTCCTACACATACAGACCATATCTAGTCCAACTCTGCTTCTGAAACAGATACAAAGCACTGGTACTCTAACATCCAATGCTTGTCAGTTAAGATGAGAAACGTGTGAGCTCAGTGAATGATGTAGTTTGTTTGAGCTGAAAAGTGACTGCCCTTACCTGAAACGAAGTCTTGCTTGTAGGGAGACTCAGAGCCTGGGATTTAACTCCATTTCTGAAGGGAAACACACAGCATAGTTCTCATCCATGGATCACACTCTGCTTTAGAGCGAGAAGCACGCTGTTGCTTTCTAGAGTCTCTAAGACAGCAGGAAACGTGAGTGTGCTGAGAACAAAAGAACGGTGTTTGCTACACATACGGACAATATCTAGTCCAACTCTTCTTCTGAAACTGATAGAATGCACCGGTCCTCTAACATCCAATGCTTGTTATTTAAGATGAGAAACGTGTGAGCTTTGTGAATGATGTAGTTCCTTTGAACTGAAAAGTGACTGCCCTTACCTGAAAGGAAGTCTTGCTTGTAGGAAGACACAGAGCCTGGGATTTAAGTCCATTTCTGAAGGGAAACACACAGCATAGTTCTCATCCATGGATCACACTCTGCTTTAGAGCGAGAAGCACACTCTAGCTTTCTAGAATCTCTAATACAGCAGGAAATCTGAGTGTGCCCAGAAAAAAAGAACGGTGTTTCCTACACATATGGACCATATGTAGTCCAAAACTTCTTCTGAAACTGATACAAAGCACTGACCCTCTAACATCCATTGCTTGTCAGTTAAGATGAGAAACGTGTGAGCTTCGTGAACGATGTAGTTCGTTTGAGCAGAAAAGTGACTGCCCTTACCTGAAACGAAGTCTTGCTTGTAGGAAGACTCAGAGCCTGGGATTTTACTCCATTTCTGAAGTGAAACACACAGCAGTGTTCTCATCCATTGGTCACACTCTGCTTTAGAACAAGAAGCACGATCTTGCTTTCTAGAGTCTCTAAGACAGCAGGAAACGTGAGTTTGCTGAGAACAAAAGAACGGTGTTTCCTACACATACAGACCATATCTAGACCAACTCTGCTTCTGAAACTGATACAAAGCACTGGTCCTCTAACATCCAATGCTTGTCAGTTAAGATGAGAAACGTGTGAGCTTTGTGAATGATGTAGTTCCTTTGAACTGAAAAGTGACTGCCCTTACCTGAAACGAATTCTTGCTTGTAGTAAGACACAGAGCCTGGGATTTAAGTCCATTTCTGAAGGGAAACACACAGCATAGTTGTCTTCCATGGATCACACTCTGCTTTAGAGCGAGAAGCACACTCTAGCTTTCTAGAGTCTCTAATACAGCAGGAAATCTGAGTGTGCCCACAACAAAAGAACGGTGTTTCCTACACATATGGACCTTATGTGGTCCAAATCTGCTTCTGAAACTGATACAAAGCACTGACCCTCTAACATCCAATGCTTGTCAGTTAAGATGAGAAACGTGTGAGCTTCGTGAACGATGTAGTTCGTTTGAGCAGAAAAGTGACTGCCCTTACCTGAATTGAAGCCTTGCTTGTAGGAAGACTCAGAGCCTGGGATTTAACTCCATTTCTGAAGGGAAACACACAGCAGTGTAATCATCCATTGATCACACTCTGCTTTAGAACAAGAAGCACGCTCTTGCTTTCTAGACTCTCTAAGACAGCAGGAAACGTGAGTGTGCTGAGAACAAAAGAACAGTGTTTCCTACACATACGGACATTATATAGTCCAAATCTGTTTCTGAAACTGATACAAAGCACTGGTCCTCTAACATCCAATGCTTGTCAGTTAAGATGAGAAACGTGTGAGCTTCGTGAACGATGTAGTTCGTTTGAGCAGAAAACTGACTGCCCTTCCCTGAAACGATGTCTTGCTTGTAAGAACACACAGAGCCTGGGATTTTACTCCATTTCTGAAGTGAAACACACAGCAGTGTTCTCATCCATTGATCACATTCTGCTTTAGAAGAAGAAGCACGATCTTGCTTTCTAGAGTCTCTAAGAGAGCAGGAAACATGAGTTTGCTGAGAACAAAAGAACGGTGTTTCCTACACATACAGACCATATCTAGACAAACTCTGCTTCTGAAACTGATACAAAGCACTGGTCCTCTAACATCCAATGCTTGTCTGTTAAGTTGAGAAACGTGTGAGCTCAGTGAACGATGTAGTTCGTTTGAGCAGAGAAGTGACTGCTCTTACCTGAAACGAAGTCTTGCTTGTAGGAAGACACAGAGCCTGGGATTTAAGTCCATTTCTGAAGGGAAACACACAGCATAGTTGTCTTCCATGGATCACACTCTGCTTTAGAGCGAGAAGCACACTCTAGCTTTCTAGAGTCTCTAATACAGCAGGAAATCTGAGTGTGCCCACAACAAAAGAATGGTGTTTCCTACACATATGGACCTTATGTGGTCCAAATCTGCTTCTGAAACTGATACAAAGCACTGACCCTCTAACATCCAATGCTTGTCAGTTAAGATGAGAAACGTGTGAGCTTCGTGAACGATGTAGTTCGTTTGAGCAGAAAAGTGACTGCCCTTACCTGAATTGAAGCCTTGCTTGTAGGAAGACTCAGAGCCTGGGATTTAACTCCATTTCTGAAGGGAAACACACAGCAGTGTAATCATCCATTGATCACACTCTGCTTTAGAACAAGAAGCTCGCTCTTGCTTTCTAGACTCTCTAAGACAGAGGGAACGTGAGTGTGCTGAGAACAAAAGAACAGTGTTTCCTACACATACGGACATTATATAGTCCAAATCTGTTTCTGAAACTGATACAAAGCACTGGTCCTCTAACATCCAATGCTTGTCAGTTAAGATGAGAAACGTGTGAGCTTCGTGAACGATGTAGTTCGTTTGAGCAGAAAACTGACTGCCCTTCCCTTAAACGATGTCTTGCTTGTAAGAACACACAGAGCCTGGGATTTTACTCCATTTCTGAAGTGAAACACACAGCAGTGTTCTCATCCATTGATCACATTATGCTTTAGAACGAGAAGCACGATCTTGCTTTCTAGAGTCTCTAAGAGAGCAGGAAACGTGAGTTTGCTGAGAACAAAAGAACGGTGTTTCCTACACATACAGACCATATCTAGACAAACTCTGCTTCTGAAACTGATACAAAGCACTGGTCCTCTAACATCCAATGCTTGTCTGTTAAGTTGAGAAACGTGTGAGCTCAGTGAACGATGTAGTTCGTTTGAGCAGAGAAGTGACTGCTCTTACCTGAAACGAAGTCTTGCTTGTAGGAAGACACAGAGCCTGGGATTTAACTCCATTTCTGAAGGCAAACACACAGCATAGTTCTCATCCATGGATCACACACTGCTTTAGAGCAAGAAGCACACTCTAGCTTTCTAGAGTCTCTAACACAGCAGGAAATCTGAGTGTGCCCAGGACAAAAAAACGGTGTTTCCTACACATATGGACTATATGTAGTCCAAGTCTGCTTCTGAAACTGATACAAAGCTCTGACTCTCAAACATCCAATGCTTGTCAGTTAAGATGAGAAAGGTGTGAGCTTCGTGAACGATGTAGTTCGTTTGAGCAGAAAACTGACTGCCCTTACCTGAAACGAAGTCTTGCTTGTAGGAAGACTCAGAGCCTGGGATTTAACTCCATTTCTGATAAAACACACAGCAGTGTTCTCATCCATTGATCACACTCTGTGTTAGAACAAGAAGCATACTCTTGCTTCCTAGAGTCTCTAAGACAGCAGGAAATCTGAGTGTGCCCAGAACAAAAGAAGGGTGTTTCCTACACATATGGACCATATCTAGTCGAACTCTGATTCTGAAACTGATACAATGCACTGGTCCTCTAACATCCAATGCTTGTCAGTTAAGATGAGAAACGTGTGAGCTTTGTGAACTTTGTAGTTCATTTGAGCAGAAAAGTGACTGGACTTACCTGAAACGAAGTCTTGCTTGTAGGAAGATTCAGAGCCTGGGATTTAACTCCATTTCTGAAGTGAAACACACAGCATAGTTCTCATCCATGGATGACACTCTGCTTTAGAGCGAGAAGCACGCTCTTGCTTTCTAGAATCTCTAATACAGCAGGAAATCTGAGTGTGCCCAGAACAAAAGAACGGTGTTTCCTACACATACGGAGTATATGTAGTCCAAACTTCATCTGAAAAAGATAGAATGCACTGGTCCTCTAACATCCAATGCTTGTCAATTAAGATGAGAAACGTGTGAGCTTCGTGAACGATGTAGTTCGTTTGAGCAGAAAACTGACTGCCCTTAACTGAAACGATGTCTTGCTTGTAAGAACACACAGAGCCTGGGATTTAACTCCATTTCTGAAGGGAAACACACAGCATAATTCTCATCCATGGATCACACTCTGCTTTAGAGCGAGAAGCACGCTCTTGCTTTCTAAAGTCTCTAAGACAGCAGGAAACGTGAGTGTGCTGAGAACAAAAGAACGGTGTTTCCTACACATACGGACCATATCTAGTCCAACTCTGCTTCTGAAACAGATACAAAGCACTGGTACTCTAACATCCAATGCTTGTCAGTTAAGATGAGAAACGTGTGAGCTCAGTGAATGATGTAGTTTGTTTGAGCTGAAAAGTGACTGCCCTTACCTGAAACGAAGTCTTGCTTGTAGGGAGACTCAGAGCCTGGGATTTAACTCCATTTCTGAAGGGAAACACACAGCATAGTTCTCATCCATGGATCACACTCTGCTTTAGAGCGAGAAGCACGCTGTTGCTTTCTAGAGTCTCTAAGACAGCAGGAAACGTGAGTGTGCTGAGAACAAAAGAACGGTGTTTGCTACACATACGGACAATATCTAGTCCAACTCTTCTTCTGAAACTGATAGAATGCACTGGTCCTCTAACATCCAATGCTTGTCATTTAAGATGAGAAACGTGTGAGCTTTGTGAATGATGTAGTTCCTTTGAACTGAAAAGAGACTGCCCTTACCTGAAACGAATTCTTGCTTGTAGTAAGACACAGAGCCTGGGATTTAAGTCCATTTCTGAAGGGAAACACACAGCATAGTTCTCATCCATGGATCACACTCTGCTTTAGAGCGAGAAGCACACTCTAGCTTTCTAGAGTCTCTAATACAGCAGGAAATCTGAGTGTGCCCAGAAAAAAAGAACGGTGTTTCCTAAACATATGGACCATATGTAGTCCAAAACTGCTTCTGAAACTGATACAAAGCACTGACCCTCTAACATCCATTGCTTGTCAGTTAAGATGAGAAACGTGTGAGCTTCGTGAACTATGTAGTTCGTTTGAGCAGAAAAGTGACTGCCCTTACCTTAATTGAAGTCTTGCTTGTAGGAAGACTCAGAGTCTTGGATTTAACTCCATTTCTGAAGTAAAACACACAGCAGTGTAATCATCCATTGATCACACTCTGCTTTAGAACAAAAAGCACACTCTTGCTTTCTAGACTCTCTAAGACAGCAGGAAAACTGAGTGTGCTGAGAATAAAAGAACGGTGCATCCTACATATCTGGACATTATATAGTCCAACTCTGCTTCTGAAACTGATAAAAAGCACTGGTCCTCTAAAATCTAATGCTTGTCTGTTAAGATGAGAAACGTGTGAGCTTCGTGAACGATGTAGTTCGTTTGAGCTGAAAAGTGACTGCCCTTACCTGAAACGAAGTCTTGCCTGTAGGAAGGCAGAGAGCCTGGGATTTAACTCCATTTCTGAAGGGAACCACACAGCATAGTTTTCATCCATGGATCACACTCTGCTTTAGAGCAAGAAGCACGCTCTTGCTTTCTAGATTCTCTAATACAGCAGGAAATCTGAGTGTGCCAAGAACAAAAGAACGGTGTTTCCTACACATACGGACTATATGTAGTCCAAATCTTCTTCTGAAACTGATACAATGCACTGGTCCTCTAACATCCAATGCTTGTCAGTTAAGAGGAGAAACGTGTGAGCTTCGTGAACGATGTAGTTCGTTTGAGCAGAAAAGTGACTGCTCTTACCTGAAACGAAGTCTTGCTTGTAGGGAGACTCAGAGCATGGGATTTAACTCCATTTCTGAAGTTAAACACACAGCATTGTCTCATCCATGGATGACACTCTGCTTTAGAACAAGAAGCACGCTGTTGCTTTCTAGAGTCTCTAAGTCAGCAGGAAACGTGAGTGTGCTGAGGAAAAAAGAACGGTGTTTCCTACACATACAGACCATATCTAGTCCAACTCTGCTTCTGAAACAGATACAAAGCACTGGTACTCTAACATCCAATGCTTGTCAGTTAAGATGAGAAACGTGTGAGCTTTGTGAATGATGTAGTTCCTTTGAGCTGAAAAATGACTGCCCTTACCTGAAACGAAGTCTTGCTTGTAGTAAGACACAGAGCCTGGGATTTAAGTCCATTTCTGAAGGGAAACACACAGCATAGTTCTCATCCATGGATCACACTCTGTTTTAGAGCAAGAAGCACACTCTAGCTTTCTAGAGTCTCTAATACAGCAGGTAATCTGAGTGTGCACAGAACAAAAGAACGGTGTTTCCTACACATACGGACTATATGTAGTCCAAATCTTCTTCTGATACTGATACAATGCACTGGTCCTCTAACATCCAATGCTTGTCAGTTAAGTTGAGAAACGTGTGAGCTTCGTGAAAGATGTAGTTCGTTTGAGCAAAAAAGTGACTGTCCTTACCTGAAATGAAGTCTTTCTTGTAGGAAGACTCAGAGCCTGGGATTTTACTCCATTTCTGAAGTGAAACACACAGCAGTGTTCTCATCCATTGATCACACTCTGCTTTAGAACAAGAAGCATGATCTTGCTTTCTAGAATCTCTAAGAGAGCAGGAAACGTGAGTTTGCTGAGAACAAAAGAACGGTGTTTCCTACACATACAGACCATATCTAGACAAACTCTGCTTCTGAAACTGATACAAAGCACTGGTCCTCTAGCATCCAATGCTTGTCTGTTAAGTTGAGAAACGTGTGAGCTCAGTGAACGATGTAGTTCGTTTGAGCAGAGAAGTGACTGCTCTTACCTGAAACGAAGTCTTGCTTGTAGGAAGACACAGAGCCTGGGATTTAACTCCATTTCTGAAGGCAAACACACAGCATAGTTCTCATCCATGGATCACACTATGCTTTAGAGCAAGAAGCACACTCTAGCTTTCTAGAGTCTCTAATACAGCAGGAAATCTGAGTGTGCCCAGGACAAAAGAACGGTGTTTCCTACACATATGGACTATATGTAGTCCAAATCTGCTTCTGAAACTGATACAAAGCACTGACCCTCTAACATCCAATGCTTGTCAGTTAAGATGAGAAACGTGTGAGCTTCGTGAACGATGTAGTTCATTTGAGCAGAAAACTGACTGCCCTTACCTGAAACGAAGTCTTGCTTGTAGGAAGACTCAGAGCCTGGGATTTAACTCCATTTCTGAAGTAAAACACACAGCAGTGTTCTCATCCATTGATCACACTCTGTGTTAGAACAAGAAGCATACTCTTGCTTCCTAGAGTCTCTAAGACAGCAGGAAATCTGAGTGTGCCCAGAACAAAAGAAAGGTGTTTCCTACACATATGGACCATATCTAGTCGAACTCTGATTCTGAAACTGATACAATGCACTGGTCCTCTAACATCCAATGCTTGTCAGTTAAGATGAGGAACGTGTGAGCTTTGTGAACTTTGTAGTTCATTTGAGCAGAAAAGTGACTGGACTTACCTCAAACGAAGTCTTGCTTGTAGTAAGATTCAGAGCCTGGGATTTAACTCCATTTCTGAAGTGAAACACACAGCATAGTTCTCATCCATGGATGACACTCTGCTTTAGAGCGAGAAGCACGCTCTTGCTTTCTAGAATCTCTAATACAGCAGGAAATCTGAGTGTGCCCAGAACAAAAGAACGGTGTTTCCTACACATACGGAGTATATGTAGTCCAAATCTTCATCTGAAACAGATAGAATGCACTGGTCCTCTAACTTCCAATGCTTGTCAATTAAGATGAGAAACGTGTGAGCTTCGTGAACGATGTAGTTCGTTTGAGCAGAAAACTGACTGCCCTTCCCTGAAACGATGTCTTGCTTGTAAGAACACACAGAGCCTGGGATTTAACTCCATTTCTGAAGGGAAACACACAGCATAATTCTCATCCATGGATTACACTCTGCTTTAGAGCGAGAAGCACGCTCTTGCTTTCTAAAGTCTCTAAGACAGCAGGAAACGCAAGTGTGCTGAGAACAAAAGAACGGTGTTTCCTACACATACGGACCATATCTAGTCCAACTCTGCTTCTGAAACAGATACAAAGCACTGGTAATCTAACATCCAATGCTTGTCAGTTAAGATGAGAAACGTGTGAGCTCAGTGAATGATGTAGTTCGTTTGAGCTGAAAAGTGACTGCCCTTACCTGAAACGAAGTCTTGCTTGTAGGGAGACTCAGAGCCTGGGATTTAACTCCATTTCTGAAGTGAAACACACAGCATAGTTCTCATCCATTGATCACAGTCTGCTTTAGAACAAGAAGCACACTCTTGCTTTCTAGAATCTCTAAGACAGCAGGAAACGTGAGTATGCTGAGAACAAAAGTACGGTGTTTCCTACACATACAGACCATATCTAGTCCAACTCTGCTTCTGAAACAGATACAAAGCAATGGTACTCTAACATACAATGCTTGTCAGTTAAGATGAGAAACGTGTGAGCTCAGTGAATGATGTAGTTTGTTTGAGCTGAAAAGTGACTGCCCTTACCTGAAACGAAGTCTTGCTTGTAGGGAGACTCAGAGCCTGGGATTTAACTCCATTTCTGAAGGGAAACACACAGCATAGTTCTCATCCATGGATCACACTCTGCTTTAGAGCAAGAAGCACGCTGTTGCTTTCTAGAGTCTCTAAGACAGCAGGAAACGTGAGTGTGCTGAGAACAAAAGAACGGTGTTTGCTACACATACGGACAATATCTAGTCCAACTCTTCTTCTGAAACTGATAGAATGCACCGGTCCTCTAACATCCAATGCTTGTTATTTAAGATGAGAAACGTGTGAGCTTTGTGAATGATGTAGTTCCTTTGAACTGAAAAGTGACTGCCCTTACCTGAAAGGAAGTCTTGCTTGTAGGAAGACACAGAGCCTGGGATTTAAGTCCATTTCTGAAGGGAAACACACAGCATAGTTCTCATCCATGGATCACACTCTGCTTTAGAGCGAGAAGCACACTCTAGCTTTCTAGAATCTCTAATACAGCAGGAAATCTGAGTGTGCCCAGAAAAAAAGAACGGTGTTTCCTACACATATGGACCATATGTAGTCCAAAACTTCTTCTGAAACTGATACAAAGCACTGACCCTCTAACATCCATTGCTTGTCAGTTAAGATGAGAAACGTGTGAGCTTCGTGAACGATGTAGTTCGTTTGAGCAGAAAAGTGACTGCCCTTACCTGAAACGAAGTCTTGCTTGTAGGAAGACTCAGAGCCTGGGATTTTACTCCATTTCTGAAGTGAAACACACAGCAGTGTTCTCATCCATTGGTCACACTCTGCTTTAGAACAAGAAGCACGATCTTGCTTTCTAGAGTCTCTAAGACAGCAGGAAACGTGAGTTTGCTGAGAACAAAAGAACGGTGTTTCCTACACATACAGACCATATCTAGACCAACTCTGCTTCTGAAACTGATACAAAGCACTGGTCCTCTAACATCCAATGCTTGTCAGTTAAGATGAGAAACGTGTGAGCTTTGTGAATGATGTAGTTCCTTTGAACTGAAAAGTGACTGCCCTTACCTGAAACGAATTCTTGCTTGTAGTAAGACACAGAGCCTGGGATTTAAGTCCATTTCTGAAGGGAAACACACAGCATAGTTGTCTTCCATGGATCACACTCTGCTTTAGAGCGAGAAGCACACTCTAGCTTTCTAGAGTCTCTAACACAGCAGGAAATCTGAGTGTGCCCAGGACAAAAAACGGTGTTTCCTACACATATGGACTATATGTAGTCCAAGTCTGCTTCTGAAACTGATACAAAGCTCTGACTCTCAAACATCCAATGCTTGTCAGTTAAGATGAGAAAGGTGTGAGCTTCGTGAACGATGTAGTTCGTTTGAGCAGAAAACTGACTGCCCTTACCTGAAACGAAGTCTTGCTTGTAGGAAGACTCAGAGCCTGGGATTTAACTCCATTTCTGAAGTAAAACACACAGCAGTGTTCTCATCCATTGATCACACTCTGTGTTAGAACAAGAAGCATACTCTTGCTTCCTAGAGTCTCTAAGACAGCAGGAAATCTGAGTGTGCCCAGAACAAAAGAAGGGTGTTTCCTACACATATGGACCATATCTAGTCGAACTCTGATTCTGAAACTGATACAATGCACTGGTCCTCTAACATCCAATGCTTGTCAGTTAAGATGAGAAACGTGTGAGCTTTGTGAACTTTGTAGTTCATTTGAGCAGAAAAGTGACTGGACTTACCTGAAACGAAGTCTTGCTTGTAGGAAGATTCAGAGCCTGGGATTTAACTCCATTTCTGAAGTGAAACACACAGCATAGTTCTCATCCATGGATGACACTCTGCTTTAGAGCGAGAAGCACGCTCTTGCTTTCTAGAATCTCTAATACAGCAGGAAATCTGAGTGTGCCCAGAACAAAAGAACGGTGTTTCCTACACATACGGAGTATATGTAGTCCAAACTTCATCTGAAAAAGATAGAATGCACTGGTCCTCTAACATCCAATGCTTGTCAATTAAGATGAGAAACGTGTGAGCTTCGTGAACGATGTAGTTCGTTTGAGCAGAAAACTGACTGCCCTTAACTGAAACGATGTCTTGCTTGTAAGAACACACAGAGCCTGGGATTTAACTCCATTTCTGAAGGGAAACACACAGCATAATTCTCATCCATGGATCACACTCTGCTTTAGAGCGAGAAGCACGCTCTTGCTTTCTAAAGTCTCTAAGACAGCAGGAAACGTGAGTGTGCTGAGAACAAAAGAACGGTGTTTCCTACACATACGGACCATATCTAGTCCAACTCTGCTTCTGAAACAGATACAAAGCACTGGTACTCTAACATCCAATGCTTGTCAGTTAAGATGAGAAACGTGTGAGCTCAGTGAATGATGTAGTTTGTTTGAGCTGAAAAGTGACTGCCCTTACCTGAAACGAAGTCTTGCTTGTAGGGAGACTCAGAGCCTGGGATTTAACTCCATTTCTGAAGGGAAACACACAGCATAGTTCTCATCCATGGATCACACTCTGCTTTAGAGCGAGAAGCACGCTGTTGCTTTCTAGAGTCTCTAAGACAGCAGGAAACGTGAGTGTGCTGAGAACAAAAGAACGGTGTTTGCTACACATACGGACAATATCTAGTCCAACTCTTCTTCTGAAACTGATAGAATGCACTGGTCCTCTAACATCCAATGCTTGTCATTTAAGATGAGAAACGTGTGAGCTTTGTGAATGATGTAGTTCCTTTGAACTGAAAAGAGACTGCCCTTACCTGAAACGAATTCTTGCTTGTAGTAAGACACAGAGCCTGGGATTTAAGTCCATTTCTGAAGGGAAACACACAGCATAGTTCTCATCCATGGATCACACTCTGCTTTAGAGCGAGAAGCACACTCTAGCTTTCTAGAGTCTCTAATACAGCAGGAAATCTGAGTGTGCCCAGAAAAAAAGAACGGTGTTTCCTAAACATATGGACCATATGTAGTCCAAAACTGCTTCTGAAACTGATACAAAGCACTGACCCTCTAACATCCATTGCTTGTCAGTTAAGATGAGAAACGTGTGAGCTTCGTGAACTATGTAGTTCGTTTGAGCAGAAAAGTGACTGCCCTTACCTTAATTGAAGTCTTGCTTGTAGGAAGACTCAGAGTCTTGGATTTAACTCCATTTCTGAAGTAAAACACACAGCAGTGTAATCATCCATTGATCACACTCTGCTTTAGAACAAAAAGCACACTCTTGCTTTCTAGACTCTCTAAGACAGCAGGAAAACTGAGTGTGCTGAGAATAAAAGAACGGTGCATCCTACATATCTGGACATTATATAGTCCAACTCTGCTTCTGAAACTGATAAAAAGCACTGGTCCTCTAAAATCTAATGCTTGTCTGTTAAGATGAGAAACGTGTGAGCTTCGTGAACGATGTAGTTCGTTTGAGCTGAAAAGTGACTGCCCTTACCTGAAACGAAGTCTTGCCTGTAGGAAGGCAGAGAGCCTGGGATTTAACTCCATTTCTGAAGGGAACCACACAGCATAGTTTTCATCCATGGATCACACTCTGCTTTAGAGCAAGAAGCACGCTCTTGCTTTCTAGATTCTCTAATACAGCAGGAAATCTGAGTGTGCCAAGAACAAAAGAACGGTGTTTCCTACACATACGGACTATATGTAGTCCAAATCTTCTTCTGAAACTGATACAATGCACTGGTCCTCTAACATCCAATGCTTGTCAGTTAAGAGGAGAAACGTGTGAGCTTCGTGAACGATGTAGTTCGTTTGAGCAGAAAAGTGACTGCTCTTACCTGAAACGAAGTCTTGCTTGTAGGGAGACTCAGAGCATGGGATTTAACTCCATTTCTGAAGTTAAACACACAGCATTGTCTCATCCATGGATGACACTCTGCTTTAGAACAAGAAGCACGCTGTTGCTTTCTAGAGTCTCTAAGTCAGCAGGAAACGTGAGTGTGCTGAGGAAAAAAGAACGGTGTTTCCTACACATACAGACCATATCTAGTCCAACTCTGCTTCTGAAACAGATACAAAGCACTGGTACTCTAACATCCAATGCTTGTCAGTTAAGATGAGAAACGTGTGAGCTTTGTGAATGATGTAGTTCCTTTGAGCTGAAAAATGACTGCCCTTACCTGAAACGAAGTCTTGCTTGTAGTAAGACACAGAGCCTGGGATTTAACTCCATTTCTGAAGGGAAACACACAGCAGTGTAATCATCCATTGATCACACTCTGCTTTAGAACAAGAAGCACGCTCTTGCTTTCTAGACTCTCTAAGACAGCAGGAAACGTGAGTGTGCTGAGAACAAAAGAACAGTGTTTCCTACACATACGGACATTATATAGTCCAAATCTGTTTCTGAAACTGATACAAAGCACTGGTCCTCTAACATCCAATGCTTGTCAGTTAAGATGAGAAACGTGTGAGCTTCGTGAACGATGTAGTTCGTTTGAGCAGAAAACTGACTGCCCTTAACTGAAACGATGTCTTGCTTGTAAGAACACACAGAGCCTGGGATTTAACTCCATTTCTGAAGGGAAACACACAGCATAATTCTCATCCATGGATCACACTCTGCTTTAGAGCGAGAAGCACGCTCTTGCTTTCTAAAGTCTCTAAGACAGCAGGAAACGTGAGTGTGCTGAGAACAAAAGAACGGTGTTTCCTACACATACGGACCATATCTAGTCCAACTCTGCTTCTGAAACAGATACAAAGCACTGGTACTCTAACATCCAATGCTTGTCAGTTAAGATGAGAAACGTGTGAGCTCAGTGAATGATGTAGTTTGTTTGAGCTGAAAAGTGACTGCCCTTACCTGAAACGAAGTCTTGCTTGTAGGGAGACTCAGAGCCTGGGATTTAACTCCATTTCTGAAGGGAAACACACAGCATAGTTCTCATCCATGGATCACACTCTGCTTTAGAGCGAGAAGCACGCTGTTGCTTTCTAGAGTCTCTAAGACAGCAGGAAACGTGAGTGTGCTGAGAACAAAAGAACGGTGTTTGCTACACATACGGACAATATCTAGTCCAACTCTTCTTCTGAAACTGATAGAATGCACTGGTCCTCTAACATCCAATGCTTGTCATTTAAGATGAGAAACGTGTGAGCTTTGTGAATGATGTAGTTCCTTTGAACTGAAAAGAGACTGCCCTTACCTGAAACGAATTCTTGCTTGTAGTAAGACACAGAGCCTGGGATTTAAGTCCATTTCTGAAGGGAAACACACAGCATAGTTCTCATCCATGGATCACACTCTGTTTTAGAGCAAGAAGCACACTCTAGCTTTCTAGAGTCTCTAATACAGCAGGTAATCTGAGTGTGCCCAGAACAAAAGAACGGTGTTTCCTACACATACGGACTATATGTAGTCCAAATCTTCTTCTGATACTGATACAATGCACTGGTCCTCTAACATCCAATGCTTGTCAGTTAAGTTGAGAAACGTGTGAGCTTCGTGAAAGATGTAGTTCGTTTGAGCAAAAAAGTGACTGTCCTTACCTGAAACGAAGTCTTTCTTGTAGGAAGACTCAGAGCCTGGGATTTTACTCCATTTCTGAAGTGAAACACACAGCAGTGTTCTCATCCATTGATCACACTCTGCTTTAGAACAAGAAGCATGATCTTGCTTTCTAGAATCTCTAAGAGAGCAGGAAACGTGAGTTTGCTGAGAACAAAAGAACGGTGTTTCCTACACATACAGACCATATCTAGACAAACTCTGCTTCTGAAACTGATACAAAGCACTGGTCCTCTAACATCCAATGCTTGTCTGTTAAGTTGAGAAACGTGTGAGCTCAGTGAACGATGTAGTTCGTTTGAGCAGAGAAGTGACTGCTCTTACCTGAAACGAAGTCTTGCTTGTAGGAAGACACAGAGCCTGGGATTTAACTCCATTTCTGAAGGCAAACACACAGCATAGTTCTCATCCATGGATCACACTATGCTTTAGAGCAAGAAGCACACTCTAGCTTTCTAGAGTCTCTAATACAGCAGGAAATCTGAGTGTGCCCAGGACAAAAGAACGGTGTTTCCTACACATATGGACTATATGTAGTCCAAATCTGCTTCTGAAACTGATACAAAGCACTGACCCTCTAACATCCAATGCTTGTCAGTTAAGATGAGAAACGTGTGAGCTTCGTGAACGATGTAGTTCATTTGAGCAGAAAACTGACTGCCCTTACCTGAAACGAAGTCTTGCTTGTAGGAAGACTCAGAGCCTGGGATTTAACTCCATTTCTGAAGTAAAACACACAGCAGTGTTCTCATCCATTGATCACACTCTGTGTTAGAACAAGAAGCATACTCTTGCTTCCTAGAGTCTCTAAGACAGCAGGAAATCTGAGTGTGCCCAGAACAAAAGAAAGGTGTTTCCTACACATATGGACCATATCTAGTCGAACTCTGATTCTGAAACTGATACAATGCACTGGTCCTCTAACATCCAATGCTTGTCAGTTAAGATGAGGAACGTGTGAGCTTTGTGAACTTTGTAGTTCATTTGAGCAGAAAAGTGACTGGACTTACCTCAAACGAAGTCTTGCTTGTAGTAAGATTCAGAGCCTGGGATTTAACTCCATTTCTGAAGTGAAACACACAGCATAGTTCTCATCCATGGATGACACTCTGCTTTAGAGCGAGAAGCACGCTCTTGCTTTCTAGAATCTCTAATACAGCAGGAAATCTGAGTGTGCCCAGAACAAAAGAACGGTGTTTCCTACACCTACGGAGTATATGTAGTCCAAATCTTCATCTGAAACAGATAGAATGCACTGGTCCTCTAACTTCCAATGCTTGTCAATTAAGATGAGAAACGTGTGAGCTTCGTGAACGATGTAGTTCGTTTGAGCAGAAAACTGACTGCCCTTCCCTGAAACGATGTCTTGCTTGTAAGAACACACAGAGCCTGGGATTTAACTCCATTTCTGAAGGGAAACACACAGCATAATTCTCATCCATGGATTACACTCTGCTTTAGAGCGAGAAGCACGCTCTTGCTTTCTAAAGTCTCTAAGACAGCAGGAAACGCAAGTGTGCTGAGAACAAAAGAACGGTGTTTCCTACACATACGGACCATATCTAGTCCAACTCTGCTTCTGAAACAGATACAAAGCACTGGTAATCTAACATCCAATGCTTGTCAGTTAAGATGAGAAACGTGTGAGCTCAGTGAATGATGTAGTTCGTTTGAGCTGAAAAGTGACTGCCCTTACCTGAAACGAAGTCTTGCTTGTAGGGAGACTCAGAGCCTGGGATTTAACTCCATTTCTGAAGTGAAACACACAGCATAGTTCTCATCCATTGATCACAGTCTGCTTTAGAACAAGAAGCACACTCTTGCTTTCTAGAATCTCTAAGACAGCAGGAAACGTGAGTGTGCTGAGAACAAAAGTACGGTGTTTCCTACACATACAGACCATATCTAGTCCAACTCTGCTTCTGAAACAGATACAAAGCAATGGTACTCTAACATACAATGCTTGTCAGTTAAGATGAGAAACGTGTGAGCTCAGTGAATGATGTAGTTTGTTTGAGCTGAAAAGTGACTGCCCTTACCTGAAACGAAGTCTTGCTTGTAGGGAGACTCAGAGCCTGGGATTTAACTCCATTTCTGAAGGGAAACACACAGCATAGTTCTCATCCATGGATCACACTCTGCTTTAGAGCAAGAAGCACGCTGTTGCTTTCTAGAGTCTCTAAGACAGCAGGAAACGTGAGTGTGCTGAGAACAAAAGAACGGTGTTTGCTACACATACGGACAATATCTAGTCCAACTCTTCTTCTGAAACTGATAGAATGCACCGGTCCTCTAACATCCAATGCTTGTTATTTAAGATGAGAAACGTGTGAGCTTTGTGAATGATGTAGTTCCTTTGAACTGAAAAGTGACTGCCCTTACCTGAAAGGAAGTCTTGCTTGTAGGAAGACACAGAGCCTGGGATTTAAGTCCATTTCTGAAGGGAAACACACAGCATAGTTCTCATCCATGGATCACACTCTGCTTTAGAGCGAGAAGCACACTCTAGCTTTCTAGAATCTCTAATACAGCAGGAAATCTGAGTGTGCCCAGAAAAAAAGAACGGTGTTTCCTACACATATGGACCATATGTAGTCCAAAACTTCTTCTGAAACTGATACAAAGCACTGACCCTCTAACATCCATTGCTTGTCAGTTAAGATGAGAAACGTGTGAGCTTCGTGAACGATGTAGTTCGTTTGAGCAGAAAAGTGACTGCCCTTACCTGAAACGAAGTCTTGCTTGTAGGAAGACTCAGAGCCTGGGATTTTACTCCATTTCTGAAGTGAAACACACAGCAGTGTTCTCATCCATTGGTCACACTCTGCTTTAGAACAAGAAGCACGATCTTGCTTTCTAGAGTCTCTAAGACAGCAGGAAACGTGAGTTTGCTGAGAACAAAAGAACGGTGTTTCCTACACATACAGACCATATCTAGACCAACTCTGCTTCTGAAACTGATACAAAGCACTGGTCCTCTAACATCCAATGCTTGTCAGTTAAGATGAGAAACGTGTGAGCTTTGTGAATGATGTAGTTCCTTTGAACTGAAAAGTGACTGCCCTTACCTGAAACGAATTCTTGCTTGTAGTAAGACACAGAGCCTGGGATTTAAGTCCATTTCTGAAGGGAAACACACAGCATAGTTGTCTTCCATGGATCACACTCTGCTTTAGAGCGAGAAGCACACTCTAGCTTTCTAGAGTCTCTAATACAGCAGGAAATCTGAGTGTGCCCACAACAAAAGAACGGTGTTTCCTACACATATGGACCTTATGTGGTCCAAATCTGCTTCTGAAACTGATACAAAGCACTGACCCTCTAACATCCAATGCTTGTCAGTTAAGATGAGAAACGTGTGAGCTTCGTGAACGATGTAGTTCGTTTGAGCAGAAAAGTGACTGCCCTTACCTGAATTGAAGCCTTGCTTGTAGGAAGACTCAGAGCCTGGGATTTAACTCCATTTCTGAAGGGAAACACACAGCAGTGTAATCATCCATTGATCACACTCTGCTTTAGAACAAGAAGCACGCTCTTGCTTTCTAGACTCTCTAAGACAGCAGGAAATCTGAGTGTGCCCAGAACAAAAGAACGGTGTTTCCTACACATACGGACATTATATAGTCCAAATCTGTTTCTGAAACAGATAGAATGCACTGGTCCTCTAACATCCAATGCTTGTCAGTTAAGATGAGAAACGTGTGAGCTTCGTGAACGATGTAGTTCGTTTGAGCAGAAAACTGACTGCCCTTCCCTGAAACGATGTCTTGCTTGTAAGAACACACAGAGCCTGGGATTTTACTCCATTTCTGAAGGGAAACACACAGCATAATTCTCATCCATGGATTACACTCTGCTTTAGAGCGAGAAGCACGCTCTTGCTTTCTAAAGTCTCTAAGACAGCAGGAAACGCAAGTGTGCTGAGAACAAAAGAACGGTGTTTCCTACACATACGGACCATATCTAGTCCAACTCTGCTTCTGAAACAGATACAAAGCACTGGTAATCTAACATCCAATGCTTGTCAGTTAAGATGAGAAACGTGTGAGCTCAGTGAATGATGTAGTTCGTTTGAGCTGAAAAGTGACTGCCCTTACCTGAAACGAAGTCTTGCTTGTAGGGAGACTCAGAGCCTGGGATTTAACTCCATTTCTGAAGTGAAACACACAGCATAGTTCTCATCCATTGATCACAGTCTGCTTTAGAACAAGAAGCACACTCTTGCTTTCTAGAATCTCTAAGACAGCAGGAAACGTGAGTGTGCTGAGAACAAAAGTACGGTGTTTCCTACACATACAGACCATATCTAGTCCAACTCTGCTTCTGAAACAGATACAAAGCAATGGTACTCTAACATACAATGCTTGTCAGTTAAGATGAGAAACGTGTGAGCTCAGTGAATGATGTAGTTTGTTTGAGCTGAAAAGTGACTGCCCTTACCTGAAACGAAGTCTTGCTTGTAGGGAGACTCAGAGCCTGGGATTTAACTCCATTTCTGAAGGGAAACACACAGCATAGTTCTCATCCATGGATCACACTCTGCTTTAGAGCAAGAAGCACGCTGTTGCTTTCTAGAGTCTCTAAGACAGCAGGAAACGTGAGTGTGCTGAGAACAAAAGAACGGTGTTTGCTACACATACGGACAATATCTAGTCCAACTCTTCTTCTGAAACTGATAGAATGCACCGGTCCTCTAACATCCAATGCTTGTTATTTAAGATGAGAAACGTGTGAGCTTTGTGAATGATGTAGTTCCTTTGAACTGAAAAGTGACTGCCCTTACCTGAAAGGAAGTCTTGCTTGTAGGAAGACACAGAGCCTGGGATTTAAGTCCATTTCTGAAGGGAAACACACAGCATAGTTCTCATCCATGGATCACACTCTGCTTTAGAGCGAGAAGCACACTCTAGCTTTCTAGAATCTCTAATACAGCAGGAAATCTGAGTGTGCCCAGAAAAAAAGAACGGTGTTTCCTACACATATGGACCATATGTAGTCCAAAACTTCTTCTGAAACTGATACAAAGCACTGACCCTCTAACATCCATTGCTTGTCAGTTAAGATGAGAAACGTGTGAGCTTCGTGAACGATGTAGTTCGTTTGAGCAGAAAAGTGACTGCCCTTACCTGAAACGAAGTCTTGCTTGTAGGAAGACTCAGAGCCTGGGATTTTACTCCATTTCTGAAGTGAAACACACAGCAGTGTTCTCATCCATTGGTCACACTCTGCTTTAGAACAAGAAGCACGATCTTGCTTTCTAGAGTCTCTAAGACAGCAGGAAACGTGAGTTTGCTGAGAACAAAAGAACGGTGTTTCCTACACATACAGACCATATCTAGACCAACTCTGCTTCTGAAACTGATACAAAGCACTGGTCCTCTAACATCCAATGCTTGTCAGTTAAGATGAGAAACGTGTGAGCTTTGTGAATGATGTAGTTCCTTTGAACTGAAAAGTGACTGCCCTTACCTGAAACGAATTCTTGCTTGTAGTAAGACACAGAGCCTGGGATTTAAGTCCATTTCTGAAGGGAAACACACAGCATAGTTGTCTTCCATGGATCACACTCTGCTTTAGAGCGAGAAGCACACTCTAGCTTTCTAGAGTCTCTAATACAGCAGGAAATCTGAGTGTGCCCACAACAAAAGAACGGTGTTTCCTACACATATGGACCTTATGTGGTCCAAATCTGCTTCTGAAACTGATACAAAGCACTGACCCTCTAACATCCAATGCTTGTCAGTTAAGATGAGAAACGTGTGAGCTTCGTGAACGATGTAGTTCGTTTGAGCAGAAAAGTGACTGCCCTTACCTGAATTGAAGCCTTGCTTGTAGGAAGACTCAGAGCCTGGGATTTAACTCCATTTCTGAAGGGAAACACACAGCAGTGTAATCATCCATTGATCACACTCTGCTTTAGAACAAGAAGCACGCTCTTGCTTTCTAGACTCTCTAAGACAGCAGGAAACGTGAGTGTGCTGAGAACAAAAGAACAGTGTTTCCTACACATACGGACATTATATAGTCCAAATCTGTTTCTGAAACTGATACAAAGCACTGGTCCTCTAACATCCAATGCTTGTCAGTTAAGATGAGAAACGTGTGAGCTTCGTGAACGATGTAGTTCGTTTGAGCAGAAAACTGACTGCCCTTAACTGAAACGATGTCTTGCTTGTAAGAACACACAGAGCCTGGGATTTAACTCCATTTCTGAAGGGAAACACACAGCATAATTCTCATCCATGGATCACACTCTGCTTTAGAGCGAGAAGCACGCTCTTGCTTTCTAAAGTCTCTAAGACAGCAGGAAACGTGAGTGTGCTGAGAACAAAAGAACGGTGTTTCCTACACATACGGACCATATCTAGTCCAACTCTGCTTCTGAAACAGATACAAAGCACTGGTACTCTAACATCCAATGCTTGTCAGTTAAGATGAGAAACGTGTGAGCTCAGTGAATGATGTAGTTTGTTTGAGCTGAAAAGTGACTGCCCTTACCTGAAACGAAGTCTTGCTTGTAGGGAGACTCAGAGCCTGGGATTTAACTCCATTTCTGAAGGGAAACACACAGCATAGTTCTCATCCATGGATCACACTCTGCTTTAGAGCGAGAAGCACGCTGTTGCTTTCTAGAGTCTCTAAGACAGCAGGAAACGTGAGTGTGCTGAGAACAAAAGAACGGTGTTTGCTACACATACGGACAATATCTAGTCCAACTCTTCTTCTGAAACTGATAGAATGCACTGGTCCTCTAACATCCAATGCTTGTCATTTAAGATGAGAAACGTGTGAGCTTTGTGAATGATGTAGTTCCTTTGAACTGAAAAGAGACTGCCCTTACCTGAAACGAATTCTTGCTTGTAGTAAGACACAGAGCCTGGGATTTAAGTCCATTTCTGAAGGGAAACACACAGCATAGTTCTCATCCATGGATCACACTCTGCTTTAGAGCGAGAAGCACACTCTAGCTTTCTAGAGTCTCTAATACAGCAGGAAATCTGAGTGTGCCCAGAAAAAAAGAACGGTGTTTCCTAAACATATGGACCATATGTAGTCCAAAACTGCTTCTGAAACTGATACAAAGCACTGACCCTCTAACATCCATTGCTTGTCAGTTAAGATGAGAAACGTGTGAGCTTCGTGAACTATGTAGTTCGTTTGAGCAGAAAAGTGACTGCCCTTACCTTAATTGAAGTCTTGCTTGTAGGAAGACTCAGAGTCTTGGATTTAACTCCATTTCTGAAGTAAAACACACAGCAGTGTAATCATCCATTGATCACACTCTGCTTTAGAACAAAAAGCACACTCTTGCTTTCTAGACTCTCTAAGACAGCAGGAAAACTGAGTGTGCTGAGAATAAAAGAACGGTGCATCATACATATCTGGACATTATATAGTCCAACTCTGCTTCTGAAACTGATAAAAAGCACTGGTCCTCTAAAATCTAATGCTTGTCTGTTAAGATGAGAAACGTGTGAGCTTCGTGAACGATGTAGTTCGTTTGAGCTGAAAAGTGACTGCCCTTACCTGAAACGAAGTCTTGCCTGTAGGAAGGCAGAGAGCCTGGGATTTAACTCCATTTCTGAAGGGAACCACACAGCATAGTTTTCATCCATGGATCACACTCTGCTTTAGAGCAAGAAGCACGCTCTTGCTTTCTAGATTCTCTAATACAGCAGGAAATCTGAGTGTGCCAAGAACAAAAGAACGGTGTTTCCTACACATACGGACTATATGTAGTCCAAATCTTCTTCTGAAACTGATACAATGCACTGGTCCTCTAACATCCAATGCTTGTCAGTTAAGAGGAGAAACGTGTGAGCTTCGTGAACGATGTAGTTCGTTTGAGCAGAAAAGTGACTGCTCTTACCTGAAACGAAGTCTTGCTTGTAGGGAGACTCAGAGCATGGGATTTAACTCCATTTCTGAAGTTAAACACACAGCATTGTCTCATCCATGGATGACACTCTGCTTTAGAACAAGAAGCACGCTGTTGCTTTCTAGAGTCTCTAAGTCAGCAGGAAACGTGAGTGTGCTGAGGAAAAAAGAACGGTGTTTCCTACACATACAGACCATATCTAGTCCAACTCTGCTTCTGAAACAGATACAAAGCACTGGTACTCTAACATCCAATGCTTGTCAGTTAAGATGAGAAACGTGTGAGCTTTGTGAATGATGTAGTTCCTTTGAGCTGAAAAATGACTGCCCTTACCTGAAACGAAGTCTTGCTTGTAGTAAGACACAGAGCCTGGGATTTAACTCCATTTCTGAAGGGAAACACACAGCAGTGTAATCATCCATTGATCACACTCTGCTTTAGAACAAGAAGCACGCTCTTGCTTTCTAGACTCTCTAAGACAGCAGGAAACGTGAGTGTGCTGAGAACAAAAGAACAGTGTTTCCTACACATACGGACATTATATAGTCCAAATCTGTTTCTGAAACTGATACAAAGCACTGGTCCTCTAACATCCAATGCTTGTCAGTTAAGATGAGAAACGTGTGAGCTTCGTGAACGATGTAGTTCGTTTGAGCAGAAAACTGACTGCCCTTAACTGAAACGATGTCTTGCTTGTAAGAACACACAGAGCCTGGGATTTAACTCCATTTCTGAAGGGAAACACACAGCATAATTCTCATCCATGGATCACACTCTGCTTTAGAGCGAGAAGCACGCTCTTGCTTTCTAAAGTCTCTAAGACAGCAGGAAACGTGAGTGTGCTGAGAACAAAAGAACGGTGTTTCCTACACATACGGACCATATCTAGTCCAACTCTGCTTCTGAAACAGATACAAAGCACTGGTACTCTAACATCCAATGCTTGTCAGTTAAGATGAGAAACGTGTGAGCTCAGTGAATGATGTAGTTTGTTTGAGCTGAAAAGTGACTGCCCTTACCTGAAACGAAGTCTTGCTTGTAGGGAGACTCAGAGCCTGGGATTTAACTCCATTTCTGAAGGGAAACACACAGCATAGTTCTCATCCATGGATCACACTCTGCTTTAGAGCGAGAAGCACGCTGTTGCTTTCTAGAGTCTCTAAGACAGCAGGAAACGTGAGTGTGCTGAGAACAAAAGAACGGTGTTTGCTACACATACGGACAATATCTAGTCCAACTCTTCTTCTGAAACTGATAGAATGCACTGGTCCTCTAACATCCAATGCTTGTCATTTAAGATGAGAAACGTGTGAGCTTTGTGAATGATGTAGTTCCTTTGAACTGAAAAGAGACTGCCCTTACCTGAAACGAATTCTTGCTTGTAGTAAGACACAGAGCCTGGGATTTAAGTCCATTTCTGAAGGGAAACACACAGCATAGTTCTCATCCATGGATCACACTCTGCTTTAGAGCGAGAAGCACACTCTAGCTTTCTAGAGTCTCTAATACAGCAGGAAATCTGAGTGTGCCCAGAAAAAAAGAACGGTGTTTCCTAAACATATGGACCATATGTAGTCCAAAACTGCTTCTGAAACTGATACAAAGCACTGACCCTCTAACATCCATTGCTTGTCAGTTAAGATGAGAAACGTGTGAGCTTCGTGAACTATGTAGTTCGTTTGAGCAGAAAAGTGACTGCCCTTACCTTAATTGAAGTCTTGCTTGTAGGAAGACTCAGAGTCTTGGATTTAACTCCATTTCTGAAGTAAAACACACAGCAGTGTAATCATCCATTGATCACACTCTGCTTTAGAACAAAAAGCACACTCTTGCTTTCTAGACTCTCTAAGACAGCAGGAAAACTGAGTGTGCTGAGAATAAAAGAACGGTGCATCATACATATCTGGACATTATATAGTCCAACTCTGCTTCTGAAACTGATAAAAAGCACTGGTCCTCTAAAATCTAATGCTTGTCTGTTAAGATGAGAAACGTGTGAGCTTCGTGAACGATGTAGTTCGTTTGAGCTGAAAAGTGACTGCCCTTACCTGAAACGAAGTCTTGCCTGTAGGAAGGCAGAGAGCCTGGGATTTAACTCCATTTCTGAAGGGAACCACACAGCATAGTTTTCATCCATGGATCACACTCTGCTTTAGAGCAAGAAGCACGCTCTTGCTTTCTAGATTCTCTAATACAGCAGGAAATCTGAGTGTGCCAAGAACAAAAGAACGGTGTTTCCTACACATACGGACTATATGTAGTCCAAATCTTCTTCTGAAACTGATACAATGCACTGGTCCTCTAACATCCAATGCTTGTCAGTTAAGAGGAGAAACGTGTGAGCTTCGTGAACGATGTAGTTCGTTTGAGCAGAAAAGTGACTGCTCTTACCTGAAACGAAGTCTTGCTTGTAGGGAGACTCAGAGCATGGGATTTAACTCCATTTCTGAAGTTAAACACACAGCATTGTCTCATCCATGGATGACACTCTGCTTTAGAACAAGAAGCACGCTGTTGCTTTCTAGAGTCTCTAAGTCAGCAGGAAACGTGAGTGTGCTGAGGAAAAAAGAACGGTGTTTCCTACACATACAGACCATATCTAGTCCAACTCTGCTTCTGAAACAGATACAAAGCACTGGTACTCTAACATCCAATGCTTGTCAGTTAAGATGAGAAACGTGTGAGCTTTGTGAATGATGTAGTTCCTTTGAACTGAAAAGAGACTGCCCTTACCTGAAACGAATTCTTGCTTGTAGTAAGACACAGAGCCTGGGATTTAAGTCCATTTCTGAAGGGAAACACACAGCATAGTTCTCATCCATGGATCACACTCTGCTTTAGAGCGAGAAGCACACTCTAGCTTTCTAGAGTCTCTAATACAGCAGGAAATCTGAGTGTGCCCAGAAAAAAAGAACGGTGTTTCCTAAACATATGGACCATATGTAGTCCAAAACTGCTTCTGAAACTGATACAAAGCACTGACCCTCTAACATCCATTGCTTGTCAGTTAAGATGAGAAACGTGTGAGCTTCGTGAACTATGTAGTTCGTTTGAGCAGAAAAGTGACTGCCCTTACCTTAATTGAAGTCTTGCTTGTAGGAAGACTCAGAGTCTTGGATTTAACTCCATTTCTGAAGTAAAACACACAGCAGTGTAATCATCCATTGATCACACTCTGCTTTAGAACAAAAAGCACACTCTTGCTTTCTAGACTCTCTAAGACAGCAGGAAAACTGAGTGTGCTGAGAATAAAAGAACGGTGCATCATACATATCTGGACATTATATAGTCCAACTCTGCTTCTGAAACTGATAAAAAGCACTGGTCCTCTAAAATCTAATGCTTGTCTGTTAAGATGAGAAACGTGTGAGCTTCGTGAACGATGTAGTTCGTTTGAGCTGAAAAGTGACTGCCCTTACCTGAAACGAAGTCTTGCCTGTAGGAAGGCAGAGAGCCTGGGATTTAACTCCATTTCTGAAGGGAACCACACAGCATAGTTTTCATCCATGGATCACACTCTGCTTTAGAGCAAGAAGCACGCTCTTGCTTTCTAGATTCTCTAATACAGCAGGAAATCTGAGTGTGCCAAGAACAAAAGAACGGTGTTTCCTACACATACGGACTATATGTAGTCCAAATCTTCTTCTGAAACTGATACAATGCACTGGTCCTCTAACATCCAATGCTTGTCAGTTAAGAGGAGAAACGTGTGAGCTTCGTGAACGATGTAGTTCGTTTGAGCAGAAAAGTGACTGCTCTTACCTGAAACGAAGTCTTGCTTGTAGGGAGACTCAGAGCATGGGATTTAACTCCATTTCTGAAGTTAAACACACAGCATTGTCTCATCCATGGATGACACTCTGCTTTAGAACAAGAAGCACGCTGTTGCTTTCTAGAGTCTCTAAGTCAGCAGGAAACGTGAGTGTGCTGAGGAAAAAAGAACGGTGTTTCCTACACATACAGACCATATCTAGTCCAACTCTGCTTCTGAAACAGATACAAAGCACTGGTACTCTAACATCCAATGCTTGTCAGTTAAGATGAGAAACGTGTGAGCTTTGTGAATGATGTAGTTCCTTTGAGCTGAAAAATGACTGCCCTTACCTGAAACGAAGTCTTGCTTGTAGTAAGACACAGAGCCTGGGATTTAAGTCCATTTCTGAAGGGAAACACACAGCATAGTTCTCATCCATGGATCACACTCTGTTTTAGAGCAAGAAGCACACTCTAGCTTTCTAGAGTCTCTAATACAGCAGGTAATCTGAGTGTGCCCAGAACAAAAGAACGGTGTTTCCTACACATACGGACTATATGTAGTCCAAATCTTCTTCTGATACTGATACAATGCACTGGTCCTCTAACATCCAATGCTTGTCAGTTAAGTTGAGAAACGTGTGAGCTTCGTGAAAGATGTAGTTCGTTTGAGCAAAAAAGTGACTGTCCTTACCTGAAACGAAGTCTTTCTTGTAGGAAGACTCAGAGCCTGGGATTTTACTCCATTTCTGAAGTGAAACACACAGCAGTGTTCTCATCCATTGATCACACTCTGCTTTAGAACAAGAAGCATGATCTTGCTTTCTAGAATCTCTAAGAGAGCAGGAAACGTGAGTTTGCTGAGAACAAAAGAACGGTGTTTCCTACACATACAGACCATATCTAGACAAACTCTGCTTCTGAAACTGATACAAAGCACTGGTCCTCTAACATCCAATGCTTGTCTGTTAAGTTGAGAAACGTGTGAGCTCAGTGAACGATGTAGTTCGTTTGAGCAGAGAAGTGACTGCTCTTACCTGAAACGAAGTCTTGCTTGTAGGAAGACACAGAGCCTGGGATTTAACTCCATTTCTGAAGGCAAACACACAGCATAGTTCTCATCCATGGATCACACTATGCTTTAGAGCAAGAAGCACACTCTAGCTTTCTAGAGTCTCTAATACAGCAGGAAATCTGAGTGTGCCCAGGACAAAAGAACGGTGTTTCCTACACATATGGACTATATGTAGTCCAAATCTGCTTCTGAAACTGATACAAAGCACTGACCCTCTAACATCCAATGCTTGTCAGTTAAGATGAGAAACGTGTGAGCTTCGTGAACGATGTAGTTCATTTGAGCAGAAAACTGACTGCCCTTACCTGAAACGAAGTCTTGCTTGTAGGAAGACTCAGAGCCTGGGATTTAACTCCATTTCTGAAGTAAAACACACAGCAGTGTTCTCATCCATTGATCACACTCTGTGTTAGAACAAGAAGCATACTCTTGCTTCCTAGAGTCTCTAAGACAGCAGGAAATCTGAGTGTGCCCAGAACAAAAGAAAGGTGTTTCCTACACATATGGACCATATCTAGTCGAACTCTGATTCTGAAACTGATACAATGCACTGGTCCTCTAACATCCAATGCTTGTCAGTTAAGATGAGGAACGTGTGAGCTTTGTGAACTTTGTAGTTCATTTGAGCAGAAAAGTGACTGGACTTACCTCAAACGAAGTCTTGCTTGTAGTAAGATTCAGAGCCTGGGATTTAACTCCATTTCTGAAGTGAAACACACAGCATAGTTCTCATCCATGGATGACACTCTGCTTTAGAGCGAGAAGCACGCTCTTGCTTTCTAGAATCTCTAATACAGCAGGAAATCTGAGTGTGCCCAGAACAAAAGAACGGTGTTTCCTACACATACGGAGTATATGTAGTCCAAATCTTCATCTGAAACAGATAGAATGCACTGGTCCTCTAACTTCCAATGCTTGTCAATTAAGATGAGAAACGTGTGAGCTTCGTGAACGATGTAGTTCGTTTGAGCAGAAAACTGACTGCCCTTCCCTGAAACGATGTCTTGCTTGTAAGAACACACAGAGCCTGGGATTTAACTCCATTTCTGAAGGGAAACACACAGCATAATTCTCATCCATGGATTACACTCTGCTTTAGAGCGAGAAGCACGCTCTTGCTTTCTAAAGTCTCTAAGACAGCAGGAAACGCAAGTGTGCTGAGAACAAAAGAACGGTGTTTCCTACACATACGGACCATATCTAGTCCAACTCTGCTTCTGAAACAGATACAAAGCACTGGTAATCTAACATCCAATGCTTGTCAGTTAAGATGAGAAACGTGTGAGCTCAGTGAATGATGTAGTTCGTTTGAGCTGAAAAGTGACTGCCCTTACCTGAAACGAAGTCTTGCTTGTAGGGAGACTCAGAGCCTGGGATTTAACTCCATTTCTGAAGTGAAACACACAGCATAGTTCTCATCCATTGATCACAGTCTGCTTTAGAACAAGAAGCACACTCTTGCTTTCTAGAATCTCTAAGACAGCAGGAAACGTGAGTGTGCTGAGAACAAAAGTACGGTGTTTCCTACACATACAGACCATATCTAGTCCAACTCTGCTTCTGAAACAGATACAAAGCAATGGTACTCTAACATACAATGCTTGTCAGTTAAGATGAGAAACGTGTGAGCTCAGTGAATGATGTAGTTTGTTTGAGCTGAAAAGTGACTGCCCTTACCTGAAACGAAGTCTTGCTTGTAGGGAGACTCAGAGCCTGGGATTTAACTCCATTTCTGAAGGGAAACACACAGCATAGTTCTCATCCATGGATCACACTCTGCTTTAGAGCAAGAAGCACGCTGTTGCTTTCTAGAGTCTCTAAGACAGCAGGAAACGTGAGTGTGCTGAGAACAAAAGAACGGTGTTTGCTACACATACGGACAATATCTAGTCCAACTCTTCTTCTGAAACTGATAGAATGCACCGGTCCTCTAACATCCAATGCTTGTTATTTAAGATGAGAAACGTGTGAGCTTTGTGAATGATGTAGTTCCTTTGAACTGAAAAGTGACTGCCCTTACCTGAAAGGAAGTCTTGCTTGTAGGAAGACACAGAGCCTGGGATTTAAGTCCATTTCTGAAGGGAAACACACAGCATAGTTCTCATCCATGGATCACACTCTGCTTTAGAGCGAGAAGCACACTCTAGCTTTCTAGAATCTCTAATACAGCAGGAAATCTGAGTGTGCCCAGAAAAAAAGAACGGTGTTTCCTACACATATGGACCATATGTAGTCCAAAACTTCTTCTGAAACTGATACAAAGCACTGACCCTCTAACATCCATTGCTTGTCAGTTAAGATGAGAAACGTGTGAGCTTCGTGAACGATGTAGTTCGTTTGAGCAGAAAAGTGACTGCCCTTACCTGAAACGAAGTCTTGCTTGTAGGAAGACTCAGAGCCTGGGATTTTACTCCATTTCTGAAGTGAAACACACAGCAGTGTTCTCATCCATTGGTCACACTCTGCTTTAGAACAAGAAGCACGATCTTGCTTTCTAGAGTCTCTAAGACAGCAGGAAACGTGAGTTTGCTGAGAACAAAAGAACGGTGTTTCCTACACATACAGACCATATCTAGACCAACTCTGCTTCTGAAACTGATACAAAGCACTGGTCCTCTAACATCCAATGCTTGTCAGTTAAGATGAGAAACGTGTGAGCTTTGTGAATGATGTAGTTCCTTTGAACTGAAAAGTGACTGCCCTTACCTGAAACGAATTCTTGCTTGTAGTAAGACACAGAGCCTGGGATTTAAGTCCATTTCTGAAGGGAAACACACAGCATAGTTGTCTTCCATGGATCACACTCTGCTTTAGAGCGAGAAGCACACTCTAGCTTTCTAGAGTCTCTAATACAGCAGGAAATCTGAGTGTGCCCACAACAAAAGAACGGTGTTTCCTACACATATGGACCTTATGTGGTCCAAATCTGCTTCTGAAACTGATACAAAGCACTGACCCTCTAACATCCAATGCTTGTCAGTTAAGATGAGAAACGTGTGAGCTTCGTGAACGATGTAGTTCGTTTGAGCAGAAAAGTGACTGCCCTTACCTGAATTGAAGCCTTGCTTGTAGGAAGACTCAGAGCCTGGGATTTAACTCCATTTCTGAAGGGAAACACACAGCAGTGTAATCATCCATTGATCACACTCTGCTTTAGAACAAGAAGCACGCTCTTGCTTTCTAGACTCTCTAAGACAGCAGGAAATCTGAGTGTGCCCAGAACAAAAGAACGGTGTTTCCTACACATACGGACATTATATAGTCCAAATCTGTTTCTGAAACAGATAGAATGCACTGGTCCTCTAACATCCAATGCTTGTCAGTTAAGATGAGAAACGTGTGAGCTTCGTGAACGATGTAGTTCGTTTGAGCAGAAAACTGACTGCCCTTCCCTGAAACGATGTCTTGCTTGTAAGAACACACAGAGCCTGGGATTTTACTCCATTTCTGAAGGGAAACACACAGCATAATTCTCATCCATGGATTACACTCTGCTTTAGAGCGAGAAGCACGCTCTTGCTTTCTAAAGTCTCTAAGACAGCAGGAAACGCAAGTGTGCTGAGAACAAAAGAACGGTGTTTCCTACACATACGGACCATATCTAGTCCAACTCTGCTTCTGAAACAGATACAAAGCACTGGTAATCTAACATCCAATGCTTGTCAGTTAAGATGAGAAACGTGTGAGCTCAGTGAATGATGTAGTTCGTTTGAGCTGAAAAGTGACTGCCCTTACCTGAAACGAAGTCTTGCTTGTAGGGAGACTCAGAGCCTGGGATTTAACTCCATTTCTGAAGTGAAACACACAGCATAGTTCTCATCCATTGATCACAGTCTGCTTTAGAACAAGAAGCACACTCTTGCTTTCTAGAATCTCTAAGACAGCAGGAAACGTGAGTGTGCTGAGAACAAAAGTACGGTGTTTCCTACACATACAGACCATATCTAGTCCAACTCTGCTTCTGAAACAGATACAAAGCAATGGTACTCTAACATACAATGCTTGTCAGTTAAGATGAGAAACGTGTGAGCTCAGTGAATGATGTAGTTTGTTTGAGCTGAAAAGTGACTGCCCTTACCTGAAACGAAGTCTTGCTTGTAGGGAGACTCAGAGCCTGGGATTTAACTCCATTTCTGAAGGGAAACACACAGCATAGTTCTCATCCATGGATCACACTCTGCTTTAGAGCAAGAAGCACGCTGTTGCTTTCTAGAGTCTCTAAGACAGCAGGAAACGTGAGTGTGCTGAGAACAAAAGAACGGTGTTTGCTACACATACGGACAATATCTAGTCCAACTCTTCTTCTGAAACTGATAGAATGCACCGGTCCTCTAACATCCAATGCTTGTTATTTAAGATGAGAAACGTGTGAGCTTTGTGAATGATGTAGTTCCTTTGAACTGAAAAGTGACTGCCCTTACCTGAAAGGAAGTCTTGCTTGTAGGAAGACACAGAGCCTGGGATTTAAGTCCATTTCTGAAGGGAAACACACAGCATAGTTCTCATCCATGGATCACACTCTGCTTTAGAGCGAGAAGCACACTCTAGCTTTCTAGAATCTCTAATACAGCAGGAAATCTGAGTGTGCCCAGAAAAAAAGAACGGTGTTTCCTACACATATGGACCATATGTAGTCCAAAACTTCTTCTGAAACTGATACAAAGCACTGACCCTCTAACATCCATTGCTTGTCAGTTAAGATGAGAAACGTGTGAGCTTCGTGAACGATGTAGTTCGTTTGAGCAGAAAAGTGACTGCCCTTACCTGAAACGAAGTCTTGCTTGTAGGAAGACTCAGAGCCTGGGATTTTACTCCATTTCTGAAGTGAAACACACAGCAGTGTTCTCATCCATTGGTCACACTCTGCTTTAGAACAAGAAGCACGATCTTGCTTTCTAGAGTCTCTAAGACAGCAGGAAACGTGAGTTTGCTGAGAACAAAAGAACGGTGTTTCCTACACATACAGACCATATCTAGACCAACTCTGCTTCTGAAACTGATACAAAGCACTGGTCCTCTAACATCCAATGCTTGTCAGTTAAGATGAGAAACGTGTGAGCTTTGTGAATGATGTAGTTCCTTTGAACTGAAAAGTGACTGCCCTTACCTGAAACGAATTCTTGCTTGTAGTAAGACACAGAGCCTGGGATTTAAGTCCATTTCTGAAGGGAAACACACAGCATAGTTGTCTTCCATGGATCACACTCTGCTTTAGAGCGAGAAGCACACTCTAGCTTTCTAGAGTCTCTAATACAGCAGGAAATCTGAGTGTGCCCACAACAAAAGAACGGTGTTTCCTACACATATGGACCTTATGTGGTCCAAATCTGCTTCTGAAACTGATACAAAGCACTGACCCTCTAACATCCAATGCTTGTCAGTTAAGATGAGAAACGTGTGAGCTTCGTGAACGATGTAGTTCGTTTGAGCAGAAAAGTGACTGCCCTTACCTGAATTGAAGCCTTGCTTGTAGGAAGACTCAGAGCCTGGGATTTAACTCCATTTCTGAAGGGAAACACACAGCAGTGTAATCATCCATTGATCACACTCTGCTTTAGAACAAGAAGCACGCTCTTGCTTTCTAGACTCTCTAAGACAGCAGGAAACGTGAGTGTGCTGAGAACAAAAGAACAGTGTTTCCTACACATACGGACATTATATAGTCCAAATCTGTTTCTGAAACTGATACAAAGCACTGGTCCTCTAACATCCAATGCTTGTCAGTTAAGATGAGAAACGTGTGAGCTTCGTGAACGATGTAGTTCGTTTGAGCAGAAAACTGACTGCCCTTCCCTGAAACGATGTCTTGCTTGTAAGAACACACAGAGCCTGGGATTTTACTCCATTTCTGAAGTGAAACACACAGCATAATTCTCATCCATGGATCACACTCTGCTTTAGAGCGAGAAGCACGCTCTTGCTTTCTAAAGTCTCTAAGACAGCAGGAAACGCATGTGTGCTGAGAACAAAAGAACGGTGTTTCCTACACATACGGACCATATCTAGTCCAACTCTGCTTCTGAAACAGATACAAAGCACTGGTAATCTAACATCCAATGCTTGTCAGTTAAGATGAGAAACGTGTGAGCTCAGTGAATGATGTAGTTCCTTTGAGCTGAAAAGTGACTGCCCTTACCTGAAACGAAGTCTTGCTTGTAGGGAGACTCAGAGTCTGGGATTTAACTCCATTTCTGAAGGGAAACACACAGCATAGTTCTCATCCATGGATCACACTCTGCTTTAGAGCGAGAAGCACGCTCTTGCTTTCTAGAGTCTCTAAGACAGCAGGAAACGTGAGTGTGCTGAGAACAAAAGTACGGTGTTTCCTACACATACAGACCATATCTAGTCCAACTCTGCTTCTGAAACAGATACAAAGCACTGGTACTCTAACATCCAATGCTTGTCAGTTAAGATGAGAAACGTGTGAGCTCAGTGAATGATGTAGTTTGTTTGAGCTGAAAAGTGACTGCCCTTACCTGAAACGAAGTCTTGCTTGTATGGAGACTCAGAGCCTGGGATTTAACTCCATTTCTGAAGGGAAACACACAGCATAGTTCTCATCCATGGACCACAGTCTGCTTTAGAGCGAGAAGCACGCTGCTGCTTTCTAGAATCTCTAAGACTGCAGGAAACGTGAGTGCGCTGAGAACAAAAGAACGGTGTTTGCTACACATACGGACCATATCTAGTCCAATTCTTCTTCTGAAACTGATAGAATGCACCGGTCCTCTAACATCCAATGCTTGTTATTTAAGATGAGAAACGTGTGAGGTTTGTGAATGATGTAGTTCCTTTGAACTGAAAAGTGACTGCCCTTACCTGAAAGGAAGTCTTGCTTGTAGGAAGACACAGAGCCTGGGATTTAAGTCCATTTCTGAAGGGAAACACACAGCATAGTTCTCATCCATGGATCACACTCTGCTTTAGAGCGAGAAGCACACTCTAGCTTTCTAGAGTCTCTAATACAGCAGGAAATCTGAGTGTGCCCAGAAAAAAAGAACGGTGTTTCCTACACATATGGACCATATGTAGTCCAAAACTTCTTCTGAAACTGATACAAAGCACTGACCCTCTAACATCCATTGCTTGTCAGTTAAGATGAGAAACGTGTGAGCTTTGTGAACGATGTAGTTCGTTTGATCAGAAAAGTGACTGCCCTTACCTGAAACGAAGTCTGGCTTGTAGGAAGACTCAGAGCCTGGGATTTTACTCCATTTCTGAAGTGAAACACACAGCAGTGTTCTCATCCATTGATCACACTCTGCTTTAGAACAAGAAGCACGATCTTGCTTTCTAGAGTCTCTAAGACAGCAGGAAACGTGAGTTTGCTGAGAACAAAAGAACGGTGTTTCCTACACATACAGACCATATCTAGACCAACTCTGCTTCTGAAACTGATACAAAGCACTGGTCCTCTAACATCCAATGCTTGTCAGTTAAGATGAGAAACTTGTGAGCTTTGTGAATGATGTAGTTCCTTTGAACTGAAAAGTGACTGCCCTTACCTGAAACGAATTCTTGCTTGTAGTAAGACACAGAGCCTGGGATTTAAGTCCATTTCTGAAGGGAAACAGACAGCATAGTTGTCTTCCATGGATCACACTCTGCTTTAGAGCGAGAAGCACACTCTAGCTTTCTAGAGTCTCTAATACAGTAGGAAATCTGAGTGTGCCCAGAACAAAAGAACGGTGTTTCCTACACATATGGACCATATGTGGTCCAAATCTGCTTCTGAAACTGATACAAAGCACTGACCCTCTAACATCCAATGCTTGTCAGTTAAGATGGGAAACGTGTGAGCTTCGTGAACGATGTAGTTCGTTTGAGCAGAAAAGTGACTGCCCTTACCTGAATTGAAGCCTTGCTTGTAGGAAGACTCAGAGCCTGGGATTTAACTCCATTTCTGAAGGGAAACACACAGCAGTGTAATCATCCATTGATCACACTCTGCTTTAGAACAAGAAGCACGCTCTTGCTTTCTAGACTCTCTAAGACAGCAGGAAACGTGAGTGTGCTGAGAACAAAAGAACGGTGTTTCCTACACATACTGACATTATATAGTCCAAATCTGCTTCTGAAACTGAAACAAAGCACTGACCCTCTAACATCCAATGCTTGTCAGTTAAGATGAGAAACGTGTGAGCTTCGTGAACGATGTCGTTCGTTTGAGCAGAAAACTGACTGCCATTACCTGAAACGAAGTCTTTATTGTAGGAAGACTCAGAGCCTGGGATTTAACTCCATTTCTGTAGTAAAACACACAGCAGTGTTCTCATCCATTGATCACACTCTGCGTTAGAACAAGAAGTATACTCTTGCTTCCTAGAGTCTCTAAGACAGCAGGAAATCTGAGTGTGCCCAGAACAAAAGAAGGGTGTTTCCTACACATATGGACCATATCTAGTCGAACTATGATTCTGAAACTGATACAATGCACTGGTCCTCTAACATCCAATGCTTGTCAGTTAAGATGAGAAACGTGTGAGCTTTGTGAACTTTGTAGTTCGTTTTAGCAGAAAAGTGACTGGACTTACCTGAAACGAAGTCTTGCTTGTAGGAAGATTCAGAGCCTGGGATTTAACTCCATTTCTGAAGTGAAACACACAGCATAGTTCTCATCCATGGATCACACTCTGCTTTAGAGCGATAAGCACGCTCTTGCTTTCTAGAACCTCTAATACAGCAGGAAATCTGAGTGTGCCCAGAACAAAAGAACGGTGTTTCCTACACATACGGAGTATATGTAGTCCAAATCTTCATCTGAAACAGATAGAATGCACTGGTCCTCTAACATCCAATGCTTGTCAATTAAGATGAGAAACGTGTGAGCATCGTGAAAGATGTAGTTCGTTTGAGCAGAAAACTGACTGCCCTTACCTGAAACTAAGTCTTGCTTGTAGGAAGACTCAGAGCATGGGATTTAACTCCATTTCTGAAGTGAAACACACAGCATAGTTCTCATCCATTGATCACACTCTGCTTTAGAACAAGAAGCACGAATTTGCTTTCTAGAGTCTCTAAGACAGCAGGAAACGTGAGTTTGCTGAGAACAAAAGAACGGTGTTTCCAACACATACAGACCATATCTAGACCAACTCTGCTTCTGAAACTGATACAAAGCACTGGTACTCTAACCTCCAATGCTTGTCATTTAAGATGAGAAACGTGTGAGCTTTGTGAATGATGTAGTTCCTTTGAACTGAAAAGTGACTGCCCTTACCTGAAACGAATTCTTGCTTGTAGGAAGACACAGAGCCTGGGATTTAAGTCCATTTCTGAAGGGAAACACACAGCATAGTTCTCATCCATGGATCACACTCTGCTTTAGAGCGAGAAGCACGCTCATGCTTTCTAGAGTCTCTAAGACAGCAGGAAAAGTGAGTGTGCTGAGAACAAAAGAACGGTGTTTCCTACACATACAGACTATATCTAGTCCAACTCTTCTTCTGAAACTGATACAAAACACTGGTCCTCTAACATCCAATGCTTGTCAATTAAGATGAGAAACGTGTGAGCTTCGTGAACGATGTAGTTCGTTTGGGCAGAAAACTGACTGCCCTTACCTGAAACTAAGTCTTTCTTGTAGGAAAACTCAGAGCCTGGGAATTAACTCCATTTCTAAAGTGAAACACACAGCATAGTTCTCATCCATGGATCACACTCTGCTTTAGAGCGAGAAGCACGCTCTTGCTTTCTAGAGTCTCTAAGACAGCAGGAAACCTGAGTGTGCAGAGAACAAAAGAACGGTGTTTCCTACACATACAGACCATATCTAGTCCAACTCTGCTTCTGAAACAGATACAAAGCACTGGTACTCTAACATCCAATGCTTGTCAGTTAAGATGAGAAACGTGTGAGCTCAGTGAATGATGTAGTTTGTTTGAGCTGAAAAGTGACTGCCCTTACCTGAAACGAAGTCTTGCTTGTAGGGAGACTCAGAGCCTGGGATTTAACTCCATTTCTGAAGGGAAACACACAGCATAGTTCTCATCCATGGATCACACTCTGCTTTAGAGCGAGAAGCACGCTCTTGCTTTCTAGAGTCTCTAAGACAGCAGGAAACGTGAGTGTGCTGAGAACAAAAGAACGGTGTTTCCTACACATACGGACCATATCTAGTCCAACTCTTCTTCTGAAACTGATAGAATGCACTGGTCCTCTAACATCCAATGCTTGTCATTTAAGATGAGAAACGTGTGAGCTTTGTGAATGATGTAGTTCCTTTGAACTGAAAAGTGACTGCCCTTACCTGAAATGAATTCTTGCTTGTAGTAAGACACAGAGGCTGGGATTTAAGTCCATTTCTGAAGGGAAACACACAGCATAGTTCTCATCCATGCATCACACTCTGCTTTAGAGCGAGAAGCACACTCTAGCTTTCTAGAGTCTCTAATACAGCAGGAAATCTGAGTGTGCCCAGAAAAAATGAATGGTGTTTCCTACACATATGGACCATATGTAGTCCAAAACTGCTTCTGAAACTGATACAAAGCACTGGTCCTCTAACATCCAATGCTTGTCAGTTAAGATGAGAAACGTGTGAGCTCCGTGAACGATGTAGTTCGTTTGAGCAGAAAAGTGACTGCCCTTACCTGAAACGAAGTCTTTATTGTAGGAAGACTCAGAGCCTGGGATTTAACTCCATTTCTGTAGTAAAACACACAGCAGTGTTCTCATCCATTGATCACACTCTGCGTTAGAACAAGAAGTATACTCTTGCTTCCTAGAGTCTCTAAGACAGCAGGAAATCTGAGTGTGCCCAGAACAAAAGAAGGGTGTTTCCTACACATATGGACCATATCTAGTCGAACTATGATTCTGAAACTGATACAATGCACTGGTCCTCTAACATCCAATGCTTGTCAGTTAAGATGAGAAACGTGTGAGCTTTGTGAACTTTGTAGTTCGTTTTAGCAGAAAAGTGACTGGACTTACCTGAAACGAAGTCTTGCTTGTAGGAAGATTCAGAGCCTGGGATTTAACTCCATTTCTGAAGTGAAACACACAGCATAGTTCTCATCCATGGATCACACTCTGCTTTAGAGCGATAAGCACGCTCTTGCTTTCTAGAACCTCTAATACAGCAGGAAATCTGAGTGTGCCCAGAACAAAAGAACGGTGTTTCCTACACATACGGAGTATATGTAGTCCAAATCTTCATCTGAAACAGATAGAATGCACTGGTCCTCTAACATCCAATGCTTGTCAATTAAGATGAGAAACGTGTGAGCATCGTGAAAGATGTAGTTCGTTTGAGCAGAAAACTGACTGCCCTTACCTGAAACTAAGTCTTGCTTGTAGGAAGACTCAGAGCATGGGATTTAACTCCATTTCTGAAGTGAAACACACAGCATAGTTCTCATCCATTGATCACACTCTGCTTTAGAACAAGAAGCACGAATTTGCTTTCTAGAGTCTCTAAGACAGCAGGAAACGTGAGTTTGCTGAGAACAAAAGAACGGTGTTTCCTACACATACAGACCATATCTAGACCAACTCTGCTTCTGAAACTGATACAAAGCACTGGTACTCTAACCTCCAATGCTTGTCATTTAAGATGAGAAACGTGTGAGCTTTGTGAATGATGTAGTTCCTTTGAACTGAAAAGTGACTGCCCTTACCTGAAACGAATTCTTGCTTGTAGGAAGACACAGAGCCTGGGATTTAAGTCCATTTCTGAAGGGAAACACACAGCATAGTTCTCATCCATGGATCACACTCTGCTTTAGAGCGAGAAGCACGCTCATGCTTTCTAGAGTCTCTAAGACAGCAGGAAAAGTGAGTGTGCTGAGAACAAAAGAACGGTGTTTCCTACACATACAGACTATATCTAGTCCAACTCTTCTTCTGAAACTGATACAAAACACTGGTCCTCTAACATCCAATGCTTGTCAATTAAGATGAGAAACGTGTGAGCTTCGTGAACGATGTAGTTCGTTTGGGCAGAAAACTGACTGCCCTTACCTGAAACTAAGTCTTTCTTGTAGGAAAACTCAGAGCCTGGGAATTAACTCCATTTCTAAAGTGAAACACACAGCATAGTTCTCATCCATGGATCACACTCTGCTTTAGAGCGAGAAGCACACTCTAGCTTTCTAGAGTCTCTAATACAGCAGGAAATCTGAGTGTGCCCAGAAAAAATGAATGGTGTTTCCTACACATATGGACCATATGTAGTCCAAAACTGCTTCTGAAACTGATACAAAGCACTGGTCCTCTAACATCCAATGCTTGTCAGTTAAGATGAGAAACGTGTGAGCTTCGTGAACGATGTAGTTCGTTTGAGCAGAAAAGTGTCTGCCATTACCTGAATTGAAGTCTTGCTTGTAGGAAGACTCAGAGTCTGGAATTTAAATCCATTTCTGAAGTAAAACACACAGCAGTGTAATCATCCATTGATCACACTCTGCTTTAGAACAAGAAGCATGCCCTTGCTTTCTAGACTCGATAAGACAGCAGGAAAAGTGAGTGTGCTGAGAACAAAAGAACGGTGTTTCCTACACATACGGACTATATGTAGTCCAAATATTCTTCTGAAACTGATACAATGCACTGGTCCTCTAACATCCAATGCTTGTCAGTTAAGTTGAGAAACGTGTGAGCTTCGTGAAAGATGTAGTTCGTTTGAGCAAAAAAGTGACTGTCCTTACCTGAAACGAAGTCTTGCTTGTAGGAAGACTCAGAGCCTGGGATTTTAGTCCATTTCTGAAGTGAAACACACAGCATAGTTGAATTCCATGGACCATACTCTGCTTTAGAGCGAGAAGCACACTCTAACTTTCTAGAGTCTCTAATACAGCAGGAAATCTGAGTGTGCCCAGAACAAAAGAACGGTGTTTCCTACACATATGGACCATAGGTAGTCCAAATCTGCTTCTGAAACTGATACAAAGCACTGGTCCTCTAACATCCAATGCTTGTCAATTAAGTTGAGAAACGTGTGAGCTTCGTGAATGATGTAGTTCATTTGAGCAGAAAACTGACTGCCCTTACCTGAAACGAAGTCTTGCTTGTAGGAAGACTCAGAGCCTGGGATTTAACTCCATTTCTGAAGTGAAACACACAGCATAGTTCTCATCCATTGATCACAGTCTGCTTTAGAACAAGAAGCACACTCTTGCTTTCTAGAATCTCTAAGACAGCAGGAAACGTGAGTTTGCTGAGAACAATAGAACGGTGTTTCATACACATACGGACCATATCTAGTCCAACTCTGCTTCTGAAACTGATACAAAGCACTCGTCCTCTAACAAGCAATGCTTGTCTTTTAAGATGAGAAACGTGTGAGCTCAGTGAACGATGTAGTTCGTTTGAGCTGAAAGGAGACTGCCCTTACATGAAAAGAAGTCTTGCTTGTAGGAAGACATAGATCCTGGGATTTAACTACTTTTCTGAAGGGAAACACACAGCATAGTTTTCATCCATGGATCACACTCTGCTTTAGAGCTGAAGCACGCTCTTGCTTTCTAAAGTCCCTAAGACAGCAGGAAACGTGAGTGTGCTGAGAACAAAAGAACGGTGTTTCCTACACATACGGACCATATCTAGTCCAACTCTTCTTCTGAAACTGATACAAAGCATTGGTCCTCTAACATCCAATGCTTGTCAGTTAAGATGACAAACGTGTGAGCTTCGTGAACGATGTAGTTCGTTTGAGCAGAAAAGTGACTGCCCTTACCTGAAACGAAGTCTTGCTTGTAGGAAGACTCAGAACCTGGGATTTAAGTCCATTTCTGAAGGGAAACACACAGCATAGTTCTCATCCATGGATGACACTCTGCTTTAGAGCAAGAAGCACGCTCTTGCTTTTTAGATTCTCTAATACAGCAGGAAATCTGAGTGTGCCCAGAACAAAAGAACGGTGTTTACTACACATTCGGACTATATGTAGTCCAAATCTTCTTCTGATACTGATACAATGCACTGGTCCTCTAACATCCAATGCTTGTCAGTTAAGATGAGAAACATGTGAGCTTCGTGAAAGATGTAGTTCCTTTGAGCAGAAAAGTGACTGCCCTTACCCGAAACGAAGTCTTGCTTGTAGGGAGACCAAGAGCATGGGATTTAACTCCATTTCTGAAGTTAAACACACAGCATTGTCTCATCCATTGATCACACTCTGCTGTAGAACAAGAAGCACGCTCTTGCTTTCTAGAGTCTCTAAGACAGCAGGAAACGTGAGTGTGCTGAGAACAAAAGAACGGTGTTTCCTACACATACAGACCATATCTAGTCCAACTTTGCTTCTGAAACTGATACAAATCACTGGTCCTCTAACATGCAATGCTTGTCTGTTAAGATGAGAAACGTGTGAGCTCAGTGAACGATGTAGTTCGTTTGAGCTGAAAGGAGACTGCCCTTACATGAAAAGAAGTCTTGCTTGTAGGAAGACATAGATCCTGGGATTTAACTACTTTTCTGAAGGGAAACACACAGCATAGTTTTCATCCATGGATCACACTCTGCTTTAGAGCGAGAAGCACGCTCTTGCTTTCTAAAGTCCCTAAGACAGCAGGAAACATGAGTGTGCTGAGAACAAAAGAACGGTGTTTCCTACACATATGGACCATATCTAGTCCAACTCTGCTTCTGAAACAGATACAAAGCACTGGTACTCTAACATCCAATGCTTGTCAGTTAATATGAGAAACGTGTGAGCTCAGTGAACGATGTAGTTCGTATGAGCTGAAAAGTGACTGCCCTTACCTGAAACGAAGTCTTGCTTGTAGGAAGAGTCAGAACCTGGGATTTAAGTCCATTTCTGAAGGGAAACAAACAGCATAGTTCTCATCCATGGATCACATTCTGCTTTAGAGCAAGAAGCACATTCATGCTTTCTAGAGACTCTAAGACAGCAAGAAATCTGAATCTGCCGAGTACAAAAGAATGGTGTTTCCTACACATACAGACCATATCTAGTCCAACTCTGCTTCTGAAACTGATACAAAGCACCGGTACTCTAACATCCAATGCTTGTCTGTTATGATGAGAAACGTGTGAGCTCAGTGAACGATGTACTTCGTTTGAGCTGAAAAGTGACTGCCCTTACCTGAAACGAAGTCTTGCTTGTAGGAAAACTCAGAGCCTGGGATTTAACTCCATTTCTGAGGTGAAACACACAGCATAGTTCTCATCCATGGATCACACTCTGCTTTAGAGGAAGAAGCACGCTCTTGCTTTCTAGATTCTCTAATACAGCAGGAAATCTGAGTGTGCCCAGAACAAATGAACGGTGTTTCCTACACATACGGACCATATCTAGTCCAACTCTTCTTCTGAAACTGATACAAAGCACTGGTCCTCTAACATCCAATGCTTGTCAGTTAAGATGACAAACGTGTGAGCTTCGTGAACGATGTAGTTCGTTTGAGCAGAAAAGTGACTGCCCTTACCTGAAACGAAGTCTTGCTTGTAGGAAGAGTCAGAACCTGGGATTTAAGTCCATTTCTGAAGGGAAACACACAGCATAGTTCTCATCCATGGATCACACTCTGCTTTAGAGCAAGAAGCACACTCTTGCTTTCTAGAGACTCTAAGACAGCAAGAAATCTGAATCTGCCCAGTACAAAAGAACGGTGTTTCCTACACATACAGACCATATCTAGTCCAACTCTGCTTCTGAAACTGATACAAAGCACTGGTCCTCTAACATCCAATGCTTGTCTGTTATGTTGAGAAACGTGTGAGCTCAGTGAACTATGTACTTCGTTTGAGCTGAAAAGTGACTGCCCTTACCTGAAACGAAGTCTTGCTTGTAGGAAGACTCAGAGCCTGGGATTTAACTCCATTTCTGAGGTGAAACACACAGCATAGTTCTCATCCATGGATCACACTCTGCTTTAGAGCAAGAAGCACGCTCTTGCTTTTTAGATTCTCTAATACAGCAGGAAATCTGAGTGTGCCCAGAACAAAAGAACGGTGTTTACTACACATACGGACTATATGTAGTCCAAATCTTCTTCTGATACTGATACAATGCACTGGTCCTCTAACATCCAATGCTTGTCAGTTAAGATGAGAAACATGTGAGCTTCGTGAAAGATGTAGTTCCTTTGAGCAGAAAAGTGACTGCCCTTACCCGAAACGAAGTCTTGCTTGTAGGGAGACCAAGAGCATGGGATTTAACTCCATTTCTGAAGTTAAACACACAGCATTGTCTCATCCATTGATCACACTCTGCTGTAGAACAAGAAGCACGCTCTTGCTTTCTAGAGTCTCTAAGACAGCAGGAAACGTGAGTGTGCTGAGAACAAAAGAACGGTGTTTCCTACTCATACAGACCATATCTAGTCCAACTTTGCTTCTGAAACTGATACAAATCACTGGTCCTCTAACATGCAATGCTTGTCTGTTAAGATGAGAAACGTGTGAGCTCAGTGAACGATGTAGTTCCTTTGAGCTGAAAGGAGACTGCCCTTACATGAAAAGAAGTCTTGCTTGTAGGAAGACATAGATCCTGGGATTTAACTACTTTTCTGAAGGGAAACACACAGCATAGTTTTCATCCATGGATCACACTCTGCTTTAGAACAAGAAGCACGCTCTTGCTTTCTAAAGTCCCTAAGACAGCAGGAAACATGAGTGTGCTGAGAACAAAAGAACGGTGTTTCCTACACATATGGACCATATCTAGTCCAACTCTGCTTCTGAAACAGATACAAAGCACTGGTACTCTAACATCCAATGCTTGTCAGTTAATATGAGAAACGTGTGAGCTCAGTGAACGATGTAGTTCGTTTGAGCTGAAAAGTGACTGCCCTTAAATGAAACGAAGTCTTGCTTGTAGGGAGACTCTGAGCCTGGGATTAAACTCCATTTCTGAAGGGAAACACACAGCATAGTTCTCATCCATGGATCACAGTCTGCTTTAGAGCGAGAAGCACGCTCTTGTTTTCTAGAGTCTCTAAGACAGCAGGAAACGTGAGTGTGCTGAGAACAAAAGAACGGTGTTTCCTACACATACGGACCATATCTAGTCCAACTCTTCTTCTGAAACTGATACAAAGCACTGGTCCTCTAACATCCAATGCTTGTCAGTTAAGATGACAAACGTGTGAGCTCCGTGAACGATGTAGTTCGTTTGAGCAGAAAAGTGACTGCCCTTACCTGAAACGAAGTCTTGCTTGTAGGAAGAGTCAGAACCTGGGATTTAAGTCCATTTCTGAAGGGAAACAAACAGCATAGTTCTCATCCATGGATCACATTCTGCTTTAGAGCAAGAAGCACATTCATGCTTTCTAGAGACTCTAAGACAGCAAGAAATCTGAATCTGCCGAGTACAAAAGAATGGTGTTTCCTACACATACAGACCATATCTAGTCCAACTCTGCTTCTGAAACTGATACAAAGCACTGGTACTCTAACATCCAATGCTTGTCTGTTATGATGAGAAACGTGTGAGCTCAGTGAACGATGTACTTCGTTTGAGCTGAAAAGTGACTGCCCTTACCTGAAACGAAGTCTTGCTTGTAGGAAAACTCAGAGCCTGGGATTTAACTCCATTTCTGAGGTGAAACACACAGCATAGTTCTCATCCATGGATCACACTCTGCTTTAGAGGAAGAAGCACGCTCTTGCTTTCTAGATTCTCTAATACAGCAGGAAATCTGAGTGTGCCCAGAACAAATGAACGGTGTTTCCTACACATACGGACTATATGTAGTCCAAATCTTCTTCTGATACTGATACAATGCACTGGTCCTCTAACATCCAATGCTTGTCAGTTAAGATGAGAAACATGTGAGCTTCGTGAAAGATGTAGTTCCTTTGAGCAGAAAAGTGACTGCCCTTACCTGAAACGAAGTCTTGCTTGTAGGGAGACCCAGAGCATGGGATTTAACTCCATTTCTGAAGTTAAACACACAGCATTGTCTCATCCATTGATCACACTCTGCTGTAGAACAAGAAGCACGCTCTTGCTTTCTAGAGTCTCTAAGACAGCAGGAAACGTGAGTGTGCTGAGAACAAAAGAACGGTGTTTCCTACACATGCAGACCATATCTAGTCCAACTCTGCTTCTGAAACTGATACAAATCACTGGTCCTCTAACATGCAATGCTTGTCTGTTAAGATGAGAAACGTGTGAGCTCAGTGAACGATGTATTTCTTTTGAGCTGAAAGGAGACTGCCCTTACATGAAAAGAAGTCTTGCTTGTAGGAAGTCATAGATCCTGGCATTTAACTACTTTTCTGAAGGGAAACACACAGCATAGTTTTCATCCATGGATCACACTCTGCTTTAGAGCGAGAAGCACGCTCTTGCTTTCTAAAGTCTCTAAGACAGCAAGAAATCTGAATCTGCCCAGTACAAAAGAACGGTGTTTCCTACACATACAGACCATATCTAGTCCAACTCTACTTCTGAAACTGATACAAAGCACTGGTCCTCTAACATCCAATGCTTGTCAGTTAAGATGAGAAACGTGTGAGCTTCGTGAACGATGTAGTTCGTTTGAGCAGAAAAGTGACTGCCCTTACCTGAATTGAAGTCTTGCTTGTAGGAAGACTCAGAGTCTGGAATTTAACTCCATTTCTGAAGTAAAACACACAGCAGTGTTCTCATCCATTGATCACACTCTGCTTTAGAACAAGAAGCACGATCTTGCTTTCTTGAGTCTCTAAGACAGCAGGAAACGTGAGTTTGCTGAGAACAAAAGAACGGTGTTTCCTACACATACAGACCATATCTAGTCCAACTCTGCTTCTGCAACTGATAGAAAGCACTGGTCCTCTAACATCCAATGCTTGTCAGTTAAGATGAGAAACGTGTGAGCTTTGTGAATGATGTAGTTCCTTTGAACTGAAAAGTGACAGCCCTTACCTGAAACGAATTCTTGCTTGTAGTAAGACACAGAGCCTAGGATTTAAGTCCAATTCTGAAGGGAAACACACAGCATAGTTCTCATCCATTGATCACAGTCTGCTTTAGAACAAGAAGCACGCTCTTGCTTTCTAGAATCTCTAAGACAACAGGAAAGGTGAGTTTGCTGAGAACAAAAGAACGGTGTTTCATACACATACGGACCATATCTAGTCCAACTCTGCTTCTGAAACTGATACAAAGCACTCGTCCTCTACCATCCAATGCTTGTCTGTTAAGATGAGAAACGTGTGAGCTCCGTGAAAGATGTAATTTGTTTGAGCTGAAAAGTGACTGCCCTTACCTGAAACGAAGTCTTGCTTGTAGTAAGACACAGAGCCTGGGATTTAACTCCATTTCTGAAGGGAAACACACAGCATAGTTCTCATCCATGGATCACACTCTGCTTTAGAGCGAGAAGCACACTCTTGCTTTGTAGAGACTCTAATACAGCAGGAAATCTGAGTGTGCCCGGAACAAAAGAACGGTGTTTCCTAGACATATGGACCATATGTAGTCCAAATCTGCTTCTGAAACTGATACAAAGCACTGACCATCTAACATCCAATGCTTGTCAGTTAAGATGAGAAAAGTGTGAGCTTCATGAACGATGTAGTTCGTTTGAGCAGAAAAGTGACTGCCCTTACCTGAAACGAAAAATTGCCTGTAGGAGGACTCAGAGCCTGGGATTTAACTCCATTTCTGAAGTCAAGCACACTGCATAGTTCTCATCCATGGATCACACTCTGCTTTAGAGCAAGAAGCACACTCTTGCTTTCTAGAGTCTCTAAGACAGCAGGAAATCTGAGTGTGCCCAGAACAAAAGAACGGTGTTTCCTACACATACGGACTATATGTAGTACAAATCTTCTTCTGAAACTGATAGAATGCATTGGTCCTCTAACATCCAGTGCTTGTCAGTTAAGATGAGAAACGTGTGAGCTTTGTGAATGATGTAGTTCCTTTGAACTGAAAAGTGACTGCCCTTACCTGAAACGAAGTCTTGCTTGTAGGGAGACTCAGAGCCTGGGATTTAACTCCAATTCTGAAGTGAAACACACAGCATTGTCTCATCCATTGATCACACTCTGCTTTAGAACAAGAAGCACGCTCTTGCTTTCTAGACTCTCTAAGACAGCAGGAAACGTGAGTGTGCTGAGAACAAAAGAACGGTGTTTCCTACACATACGGACATTATATAGTCCAACTCTGCTTCTGAAACTGATAAAAAGCACTGGTCCTCTAAAATCTAATGCTTGTCTGTTAAGATGAGAAACGTGTGAGCTTTGTGAACGATGTAGTTCGTTTGAGCTGAAAAGTGACTGCCCTTACCTGAAACGAAGTCTTGCCTGTAGGAAGACACAGAGCCTGGGATTTAACTCCATTTCTGAAGGGAAACACACAGCATAGTTTTCATCCATGGATCACACTCTGCTTTAGAGCAAGAAGCATGCTCTTGCTTTCTAGATTCTGTAATACAGCAGGAAATCTGAGTGTGCCCAGAACAAAAGAACGGTGTTTCCTACACATATGGACCATATCTAGTCCAAATCTTCTGAAACTGATACAATGCACTGGTCCTCTATAATCCAATGCTTGTCAGTTAAGATGAGAAACGTGTGAGCTTCGTGAAAGATGTAGTTCCTTTGAGCAGAAAAGTGACTGCCCTTACCTGAAACGAAGTCTTGCTTGTAGGGAGACCCAGAGGATGGGATTTAACTCCTTTTCTGAAGTTAAACACACAGCATTGTCTCATCCATTGACCACACTCTGCTTTAGAACAAGAAGCACGCTCTTGCTTTCTAGAGTCTCTAAGACAGCAGGAAACGTGAGTGTGCTGAGAACAAAAGAACGGTGTTTCCTACACATACAGACCATATCTAGTCCAACTCTGCTTTTGAAAATGATACAAATCACTGGTCCTCTAACATGCAATGCTTGTCTGTTAAGATGAGAAACGTGTGAGCTCAGTGAACGATGTAGTTCTTTTGAGCTGAAAGGAGACTGCCCTTACATGAAAAGAAGTCTTGCTTGTAGGAAGACATAGATCCTGGGATTTAACTACTTTTCTGAAGGGAAACACACAGCATGGTTTTCATCCATGGATCACACTCTGCTTTAGAGCGAGAAGCACGCTCTGTCTTTCTAAAGTCCCTAAGACAGCAGGAAACGTGAGTGTGCTGAGAACAAAAGAACGGTGTTTCCTACACATACGGACCATATCTAGTCCAACTCTTCTTCTGAAACTGATACAAAGCACTGGTCCTCTAACATCCAATGCTTGTCAGTTAAGATGACAAACGTGTGAGCTCAGTGAACGATGTAGTTCGTTTGAGCTGAAAAGTGACTGCCCTTAACTGAAACGAAGTCTTGCTTGTAGGGAGACTCAGAGCCTGGGATTAAACTCCATTTCTGAAGGGAAACACACAGCATAGTTCTCATCCATGGATCACAGTCTGCTTTAGAGCGAGAAGCACGCTCTTGGTTTCTAGAGTCTCTAAGAGAGCAGGAAACGTGAGTGTGCTGAGAACAAAAGAACAGTGTTTCCTACACATACGGACCATATCTAGTCCAACTCTTCTTCTGAAACTGATACAAAGCACAGGTCCTCTAACATCCAATGCTTGTCAGTTAAGATGACAAACGTGTGAGCTTCGTGAACGATGTAGTTCATTTGAGCAGAAAAGTGACTGCCCTTACCTGAAACGAAGTCTTGCCTGTAGGAAGACTCAGAGCCTGGGATTTAACTACATTTCTGAAGGGAAACACACAGCATAGTTCTCATCCATGGATCACACTCTGCTTTAGAGCAAGAAGCACGCTCTTGCTTTCTAGAGTCTCTAATACAGCAGGAAATCTGATTGTGCCGAGAACAAAAGAACAGTGTTTCCTACACATACAGACTATATGTAGTCCTAATCTTCTTCTGAAACTGATACAAAGCACTGGTCCTCTAACATCCAATGCTTGTCAGTAAAGATGAGAAACGTGTGAGCTCTGTGAACGATGTAGTTCTTTTGAGCTGAAAGGAGACTGCCCTTACATGAAAAGAAGTCTTGCTTGTAGGAAGACATAGATCCTGGGATTTAACTACTTTTCTGAAGGGAAACACACAGCATAGTTTTCATCCATGGATCACACTCTGCTTTAGAGCGAGAAGCACGCTCTTGCTTTCTAAAATCCCTAAGACATCAGGAAACGTGAGTGTGCTGAGAACAAAAGAACGGTGTTTCCTACACATATGGACCATATCTAGTCCAACTCTGCTTCTGAAACAGATACAAAGCACTGGTACTCTAACATCCAATGCTTGTCATTTAATATGAGAAACGTGTGAGCTCAGTGAACGATGTAGTTCGTTTGAGCTGAAAAGTGACTGCCCTTAACTGAAACGAAGTCTTGCTTGTAGGGAGACTCAGAGCCTGGGATTAAACTCCATTTCTGAAGGGAAACACACAGCATAGTTCTCATCCATGGATCACAGTATGCTTTAGAGCGAGAAGCACGCTCTTGTTTTCTAGAGTCTCTAAGACAGCAGGAAACGTGAGTGTGCTGAGAACAAAAGAACGGTGTTTCCTACACATACGGACCATATCTAGTCCAACTCTTCTTCTGAAACTGATACAAAGCACTGGTCCTCTAACATCCAATGCTTGTCAGTTAAGATGACAAACGTGTGAGCTCAGTGAACGATGTAGTTCGTTTGAGCTGAAAAGTGACTGCCCTTAACTGAAACGAAGTCTTGCTTGTAGGGAGACTCAGAGCCTGGGATTAAACTCCATTTCTGAAGGGAAACACACTGCATAGTTCTCATCCATGGATCACAGTCTGCTTTAGAGCGAGAAGCACGCTCTTGGTTTCTAGAGTCTCTAAGAGAGCAGGAAACGTGAGTGTGCTGAGAACAAAAGAACAGTGTTTCCTACACATACGGACCATATCTAGTCCAACTCTTCTTCTGAAACTGATACAAAGCACAGGTCCTCTAACATCCAATGCTTGTCAGTTAAGATGACAAACGTGTGAGCTTCGTGAACGATGTAGTTCATTTGAGCAGAAAAGTGACTGCCCTTACCTGAAACGAAGTCTTGCCTGTAGGAAGACTCAGAGCCTGGGATTTAACTACATTTCTGAAGGGAAACACACAGCATAGTTCTCATCCATGGATCACACTCTGCTTTAGAGCAAGAAGCACGCTCTTGCTTTCTAGAGTCTCTAATACAGCAGGAAATCTGATTGTGCCGAGAACAAAAGAACGGTGTTTCCTACACATACAGACTATATGTAGTCCTAATCTTCTTCTGAAACTGATACAAAGCACTGGTCCTCTAACATCCAATGCTTGTCAGTAAAGATGAGAAACGTGTGAGCTCTGTGAACGATGTAGTTCTTTTGAGCTGAAAGGAGACTGCCCTTACATGAAAAGAAGTCTTGCTTGTAGGAAGACATAGATCCTGGGATTTAACTACTTTTCTGAAGGGAAACACACAGCATAGTTTTCATCCATGGATCACACTCTGCTTTAGAGCGAGAAGCACGCTCTTGCTTTCTAAAATCCCTAAGACATCAGGAAACGTGAGTGTGCTGAGAACAAAAGAACGGTGTTTCCTACACATATGGACCATATCTAGTCCAACTCTGCTTCTGAAACAGATACAAAGCACTGGTACTCTAACATCCAATGCTTGTCATTTAATATGAGAAACGTGTGAGCTCAGTGAACGATGTAGTTCGTTTGAGCTGAAAAGTGACTGCCCTTAACTGAAACGAAGTCTTGCTTGTAGGGAGACTCAGAGCCTGGGATTAAACTCCATTTCTGAAGGGAAACACACAGCATAGTTCTCATCCATGGATCACAGTATGCTTTAGAGCGAGAAGCACGCTCTTGTTTTCTAGAGTCTCTAAGACAGCAGGAAACGTGAGTGTGCTGAGAACAAAAGAACGGTGTTTCCTACACATACGGACCATATCTAGTCCAACTCTTCTTCTGAAACTGATACAAAGCACTGGTCCTCTAACATCCAATGCTTGTCAGTTAAGATGACAAACGTGTGAGCTTCGTGAACGATGTAGTTCGTTTGAGCAGAAAAGTGACTGCCCTTACCTGAAACGAAGTCTTGCTTGTAGGAAGAGTCAGAACCTGGGATTTAAGTCCATTTCTGAAGGGAAACACACAGCATAGTTCTCATCCATGGATCACACTCTGCTTTAGAGCAAGAAGCACACTCTTGCTTTCTAGAGACTCTAAGACAGCAAGAAATCTGAATCTGCCCAGTACAAAAGAATGGTGTTTCCTACACATACAGACCATATCTAGTCCAACTCTGCTTCTGAAACTGATACAAAGCACTGGTCCTCTAACATCCAATGCTTGTCTGTTATGATGAGAAACGTGTGAGCTCAGTGAACGATGTACTTCGTTTGAGCTGAAAAGTGACTGCCCTTACCTGAAACGAAGTCTTGCTTGTAGGAAGACTCAGAGCCTGGGATTTAACTCCATTTCTGAGGTGAAACACACAGCATAGTTCTCATCCATGGATCACACTCTGCTTTAGAGCCAGAAGCACGCTCTTGCTTTCTAGAGTCTCTAATACAGCAGGAAAGCTGAGTGTGCCCAGAAAAAAAGAACGGTGTTTCCTACACATACGGACTATATGTAGTCCAAATCTTCTTCTGAAACTGATACAATGCACTGGTCCTCTAACATGCAATGCTTGTCTGTTAAGATGAGAAACGTGTGAGCTCAGTGAACGATGTAGTTCGTTTGAGCTGAAAGGAGACTTCCCTTACATGAAAAGAAGTCTTGCGTGTAGGAAGACATAGATCCAGGGATTTAACTACTTTTCTGAAGGGAAACACACAGCATAGTTTTCATCCATGGATCACACTCTGCTTTAGAGCGAGAAGCACGCTCTTGCTTTCTAAAGTCCCTAAGACAGCAGGAAACGTGAGTGTGCTGAGAACAAAAGAACGGTGTTTCCTACACATATGGACCATATCTAGTCCAACTCTGCTTCTAAAACAGATACAAAGCACTGGTACTCTAACATCCAATGCTTGTCCGTTAATATGGGAAACATGTGAGCTCAGTGAACGATGTAGTTCGTTTGAGCTGAAAAGTGACTGCCCTTAACTGAAACGAAGTCTTGCTTGTAGGGAGACTCAGAGCCTGGGATTAAACTCCATTTCTGAAGGGAAACAAACAGCATAGTTCTCATCCATGGATCACATTCTGCTTTAGAGCAAGAAGCACATTCATGCTTTCTAGAGACTCTAAGACAGCAAGAAATCTGAATCTGCCGAGTACAAAAGAATGGTGTTTCCTACACATACAGACCATATCTAGTCCAACTCTGCTTCTGAAACTGATACAAAGCACTGGTACTCTAACATCCAATGCTTGTCTGTTATGATGAGAAACGTGTGAGCTCAGTGAACGATGTACTTCGTTTGAGCTGAAAAGTGACTGCCCTTACCTGAAACGAAGTCTTGCTTGTAGGAAAACTCAGAGCCTGGGATTTAACTCCATTTCTGAGGTGAAACACACAGCATAGTTCTCATCCATGGATCACACTCTGCTTTAGAGGAAGAAGCACGCTCTTGCTTTCTAGATTCTCTAATACAGCAGGAAATCTGAGTGTGCCCAGAACAAATGAACGGTGTTTCCTACACATACGGACCATATCTAGTCCAACTCTTCTTCTGAAACTGATACAAAGCACTGGTCCTCTAACATCCAATGCTTGTCAGTTAAGATGACAAACGTGTGAGCTTCGTGAACGATGTAGTTCGTTTGAGCAGAAAAGTGACTGCCCTTACCTGAAACGAAGTCTTGCTTGTAGGAAGAGTCAGAACCTGGGATTTAAGTCCATTTCTGAAGGGAAACACACAGCATAGTTCTCATCCATGGATCACACTCTGCTTTAGAGCAAGAAGCACACTCTTGCTTTCTAGAGACTCTAAGACAGCAAGAAATCTGAATCTGCCCAGTACAAAAGAACGGTGTTTCCTACACATACAGACCATATCTAGTCCAACTCTGCTTCTGAAACTGATACAAAGCACTGGTCCTCTAACATCCAATGCTTGTCTGTTATGTTGAGAAACGTGTGAGCTCAGTGAACTATGTACTTCGTTTGAGCTGAAAAGTGACTGCCCTTACCTGAAACGAAGTCTTGCTTGTAGGAAGACTCAGAGCCTGGGATTTAACTCCATTTCTGAGGTGAAACACACAGCATAGTTCTCATCCATGGATCACACTCTGCTTTAGAGCAAGAAGCACGCTCTTGCTTTTTAGATTCTCTAATACAGCAGGAAATCTGAGTGTGCCCAGAACAAAAGAACGGTGTTTACTACACATACGGACTATATGTAGTCCAAATCTTCTTCTGATACTGATACAATGCACTGGTCCTCTAACATCCAATGCTTGTCAGTTAAGATGAGAAACATGTGAGCTTCGTGAAAGATGTAGTTCCTTTGAGCAGAAAAGTGACTGCCCTTACCCGAAACGAAGTCTTGCTTGTAGGGAGACCAAGAGCATGGGATTTAACTCCATTTCTGAAGTTAAACACACAGCATTGTCTCATCCATTGATCACACTCTGCTGTAGAACAAGAAGCACGCTCTTGCTTTCTAGAGTCTCTAAGACAGCAGGAAACGTGAGTGTGCTGAGAACAAAAGAACGGTGTTTCCTACTCATACAGACCATATCTAGTCCAACTTTGCTTCTGAAACTGATACAAATCACTGGTCCTCTAACATGCAATGCTTGTCTGTTAAGATGAGAAACGTGTGAGCTCAGTGAACGATGTAGTTCCTTTGAGCTGAAAGGAGACTGCCCTTACATGAAAAGAAGTCTTGCTTGTAGGAAGACATAGATCCTGGGATTTAACTACTTTTCTGAAGGGAAACACACAGCATAGTTTTCATCCATGGATCACACTCTGCTTTAGAACAAGAAGCACGCTCTTGCTTTCTAAAGTCCCTAAGACAGCAGGAAACATGAGTGTGCTGAGAACAAAAGAACGGTGTTTCCTACACATATGGACCATATCTAGTCCAACTCTGCTTCTGAAACAGATACAAAGCACTGGTACTCTAACATCCAATGCTTGTCAGTTAATATGAGAAACGTGTGAGCTCAGTGAACGATGTAGTTCGTTTGAGCTGAAAAGTGACTGCCCTTAAATGAAACGAAGTCTTGCTTGTAGGGAGACTCTGAGCCTGGGATTAAACTCCATTTCTGAAGGGAAACACACAGCATAGTTCTCATCCATGGATCACAGTCTGCTTTAGAGCGAGAAGCACGCTCTTGTTTTCTAGAGTCTCTAAGACAGCAGGAAACGTGAGTGTGCTGAGAACAAAAGAACGGTGTTTCCTACACATACGGACCATATCTAGTCCAACTCTTCTTCTGAAACTGATACAAAGCACTGGTCCTCTAACATCCAATGCTTGTCAGTTAAGATGACAAACGTGTGAGCTCCGTGAACGATGTAGTTCGTTTGAGCAGAAAAGTGACTGCCCTTACCTGAAACGAAGTCTTGCTTGTAGGAAGAGTCAGAACCTGGGATTTAAGTCCATTTCTGAAGGGAAACAAACAGCATAGTTCTCATCCATGGATCACATTCTGCTTTAGAGCAAGAAGCACATTCATGCTTTCTAGAGACTCTAAGACAGCAAGAAATCTGAATCTGCCGAGTACAAAAGAATGGTGTTTCCTACACATACAGACCATATCTAGTCCAACTCTGCTTCTGAAACTGATACAAAGCACTGGTACTCTAACATCCAATGCTTGTCTGTTATGATGAGAAACGTGTGAGCTCAGTGAACGATGTACTTCGTTTGAGCTGAAAAGTGACTGCCCTTACCTGAAACGAAGTCTTGCTTGTAGGAAAACTCAGAGCCTGGGATTTAACTCCATTTCTGAGGTGAAACACACAGCATAGTTCTCATCCATGGATCACACTCTGCTTTAGAGGAAGAAGCACGCTCTTGCTTTCTAGATTCTCTAATACAGCAGGAAATCTGAGTGTGCCCAGAACAAATGAACGGTGTTTCCTACACATACGGACTATATGTAGTCCAAATCTTCTTCTGATACTGATACAATGCACTGGTCCTCTAACATCCAATGCTTGTCAGTTAAGATGAGAAACATGTGAGCTTCGTGAAAGATGTAGTTCCTTTGAGCAGAAAAGTGACTGCCCTTACCTGAAACGAAGTCTTGCTTGTAGGGAGACCCAGAGCATGGGATTTAACTCCATTTCTGAAGTTAAACACACAGCATTGTCTCATCCATTGATCACACTCTGCTGTAGAACAAGAAGCACGCTCTTGCTTTCTAGAGTCTCTAAGACAGCAGGAAACGTGAGTGTGCTGAGAACAAAAGAACGGTGTTTCCTACACATGCAGACCATATCTAGTCCAACTCTGCTTCTGAAACTGATACAAATCACTGGTCCTCTAACATGCAATGCTTGTCTGTTAAGATGAGAAACGTGTGAGCTCAGTGAACGATGTATTTCTTTTGAGCTGAAAGGAGACTGCCCTTACATGAAAAGAAGTCTTGCTTGTAGGAAGTCATAGATCCTGGCATTTAACTACTTTTCTGAAGGGAAACACACAGCATAGTTTTCATCCATGGATCACACTCTGCTTTAGAGCGAGAAGCACGCTCTTGCTTTCTAAAGTCTCTAAGACAGCAAGAAATCTGAATCTGCCCAGTACAAAAGAACGGTGTTTCCTACACATACAGACCATATCTAGTCCAACTCTACTTCTGAAACTGATACAAAGCACTGGTCCTCTAACATCCAATGCTTGTCAGTTAAGATGAGAAACGTGTGAGCTTCGTGAACGATGTAGTTCGTTTGAGCAGAAAAGTGACTGCCCTTACCTGAATTGAAGTCTTGCTTGTAGGAAGACTCAGAGTCTGGAATTTAACTCCATTTCTGAAGTAAAACACACAGCAGTGTTCTCATCCATTGATCACACTCTGCTTTAGAACAAGAAGCACGATCTTGCTTTCTTGAGTCTCTAAGACAGCAGGAAACGTGAGTTTGCTGAGAACAAAAGAACGGTGTTTCCTACACATACAGACCATATCTAGTCCAACTCTGCTTCTGCAACTGATAGAAAGCACTGGTCCTCTAACATCCAATGCTTGTCAGTTAAGATGAGAAACGTGTGAGCTTTGTGAATGATGTAGTTCCTTTGAACTGAAAAGTGACAGCCCTTACCTGAAACGAATTCTTGCTTGTAGTAAGACACAGAGCCTAGGATTTAAGTCCAATTCTGAAGGGAAACACACAGCATAGTTCTCATCCATTGATCACAGTCTGCTTTAGAACAAGAAGCACGCTCTTGCTTTCTAGAATCTCTAAGACAACAGGAAAGGTGAGTTTGCTGAGAACAAAAGAACGGTGTTTCATACACATACGGACCATATCTAGTCCAACTCTGCTTCTGAAACTGATACAAAGCACTCGTCCTCTACCATCCAATGCTTGTCTGTTAAGATGAGAAACGTGTGAGCTCCGTGAAAGATGTAATTTGTTTGAGCTGAAAAGTGACTGCCCTTACCTGAAACGAAGTCTTGCTTGTAGTAAGACACAGAGCCTGGGATTTAACTCCATTTCTGAAGGGAAACACACAGCATAGTTCTCATCCATGGATCACACTCTGCTTTAGAGCGAGAAGCACACTCTTGCTTTGTAGAGACTCTAATACAGCAGGAAATCTGAGTGTGCCCGGAACAAAAGAACGGTGTTTCCTAGACATATGGACCATATGTAGTCCAAATCTGCTTCTGAAACTGATACAAAGCACTGACCATCTAACATCCAATGCTTGTCAGTTAAGATGAGAAAAGTGTGAGCTTCATGAACGATGTAGTTCGTTTGAGCAGAAAAGTGACTGCCCTTACCTGAAACGAAAAATTGCCTGTAGGAGGACTCAGAGCCTGGGATTTAACTCCATTTCTGAAGTCAAGCACACTGCATAGTTCTCATCCATGGATCACACTCTGCTTTAGAGCAAGAAGCACACTCTTGCTTTCTAGAGTCTCTAAGACAGCAGGAAATCTGAGTGTGCCCAGAACAAAAGAACGGTGTTTCCTACACATACGGACTATATGTAGTACAAATCTTCTTCTGAAACTGATAGAATGCATTGGTCCTCTAACATCCAGTGCTTGTCAGTTAAGATGAGAAACGTGTGAGCTTTGTGAATGATGTAGTTCCTTTGAACTGAAAAGTGACTGCCCTTACCTGAAACGAAGTCTTGCTTGTAGGGAGACTCAGAGCCTGGGATTTAACTCCAATTCTGAAGTGAAACACACAGCATTGTCTCATCCATTGATCACACTCTGCTTTAGAACAAGAAGCACGCTCTTGCTTTCTAGACTCTCTAAGACAGCAGGAAACGTGAGTGTGCTGAGAACAAAAGAACGGTGTTTCCTACACATACGGACATTATATAGTCCAACTCTGCTTCTGAAACTGATAAAAAGCACTGGTCCTCTAAAATCTAATGCTTGTCTGTTAAGATGAGAAACGTGTGAGCTTTGTGAACGATGTAGTTCGTTTGAGCTGAAAAGTGACTGCCCTTACCTGAAACGAAGTCTTGCCTGTAGGAAGACACAGAGCCTGGGATTTAACTCCATTTCTGAAGGGAAACACACAGCATAGTTTTCATCCATGGATCACACTCTGCTTTAGAGCAAGAAGCATGCTCTTGCTTTCTAGATTCTGTAATACAGCAGGAAATCTGAGTGTGCCCAGAACAAAAGAACGGTGTTTCCTACACATATGGACCATATCTAGTCCAAATCTTCTGAAACTGATACAATGCACTGGTCCTCTATAATCCAATGCTTGTCAGTTAAGATGAGAAACGTGTGAGCTTTGTGAAAGATGTAGTTCCTTTGAGCAGAAAAGTGACTGCCCTTACCTGAAACGAAGTCTTGCTTGTAGGGAGACCCAGAGGATGGGATTTAACTCCTTTTCTGAAGTTAAACACACAGCATTGTCTCATCCATTGACCACACTCTGCTTTAGAACAAGAAGCACGCTCTTGCTTTCTAGAGTCTCTAAGACAGCAGGAAACGTGAGTGTGCTGAGAACAAAAGAACGGTGTTTCCTACACATACAGACCATATCTAGTCCAACTCTGCTTTTGAAAATGATACAAATCACTGGTCCTCTAACATGCAATGCTTGTCTGTTAAGATGAGAAACGTGTGAGCTCAGTGAACGATGTAGTTCTTTTGAGCTGAAAGGAGACTGCCCTTACATGAAAAGAAGTCTTGCTTGTAGGAAGACATAGATCCTGGGATTTAACTACTTTTCTGAAGGGAAACACACAGCATGGTTTTCATCCATGGATCACACTCTGCTTTAGAGCGAGAAGCACGCTCTGTCTTTCTAAAGTCCCTAAGACAGCAGGAAACGTGAGTGTGCTGAGAACAAAAGAACGGTGTTTCCTACACATACGGACCATATCTAGTCCAACTCTTCTTCTGAAACTGATACAAAGCACTGGTCCTCTAACATCCAATGCTTGTCAGTTAAGATGACAAACGTGTGAGCTCAGTGAACGATGTAGTTCGTTTGAGCTGAAAAGTGACTGCCCTTAACTGAAACGAAGTCTTGCTTGTAGGGAGACTCAGAGCCTGGGATTAAACTCCATTTCTGAAGGGAAACACACAGCATAGTTCTCATCCATGGATCACAGTCTGCTTTAGAGCGAGAAGCACGCTCTTGGTTTCTAGAGTCTCTAAGAGAGCAGGAAACGTGAGTGTGCTGAGAACAAAAGAACAGTGTTTCCTACACATACGGACCATATCTAGTCCAACTCTTCTTCTGAAACTGATACAAAGCACAGGTCCTCTAACATCCAATGCTTGTCAGTTAAGATGACAAACGTGTGAGCTTCGTGAACGATGTAGTTCATTTGAGCAGAAAAGTGACTGCCCTTACCTGAAACGAAGTCTTGCCTGTAGGAAGACTCAGAGCCTGGGATTTAACTACATTTCTGAAGGGAAACACACAGCATAGTTCTCATCCATGGATCACACTCTGCTTTAGAGCAAGAAGCACGCTCTTGCTTTCTAGAGTCTCTAATACAGCAGGAAATCTGATTGTGCCGAGAACAAAAGAACGGTGTTTCCTACACATACAGACTATATGTAGTCCTAATCTTCTTCTGAAACTGATACAAAGCACTGGTCCTCTAACATCCAATGCTTGTCAGTAAAGATGAGAAACGTGTGAGCTCTGTGAACGATGTAGTTCTTTTGAGCTGAAAGGAGACTGCCCTTACATGAAAAGAAGTCTTGCTTGTAGGAAGACATAGATCCTGGGATTTAACTACTTTTCTGAAGGGAAACACACAGCATAGTTTTCATCCATGGATCACACTCTGCTTTAGAGCGAGAAGCACGCTCTTGCTTTCTAAAATCCCTAAGACATCAGGAAACGTGAGTGTGCTGAGAACAAAAGAACGGTGTTTCCTACACATATGGACCATATCTAGTCCAACTCTGCTTCTGAAACAGATACAAAGCACTGGTACTCTAAAATCCAATGCTTGTCATTTAATATGAGAAACGTGTGAGCTCAGTGAACGATGTAGTTCGTTTGAGCTGAAAAGTGACTGCCCTTACCTGAAACGAAGTCTTGCTTGTAGGAAGAGTCAGAACCTGGGATTTAAGTCCATTTCTGAAGGGAAACACACAGCATAGTTCTCATCCATGGATCACACTCTGCTTTAGAGCAAGAAGCACACTCTTGCTTTCTAGAGACTCTAAGACAGCAAGAAATCTGAATCTGCCCAGTACAAAAGAATGGTGTTTCCTACACATACAGACCATATCTAGTCCAACTCTGCTTCTGAAACTGATACAAAGCACTGGTCCTCTAACATCCAATGCTTGTCTGTTATGATGAGAAACGTGTGAGCTCAGTGAACGATGTACTTCGTTTGAGCTGAAAAGTGACTGCCCTTACCTGAAACGAAGTCTTGCTTGTAGGAAGACTCAGAGCCTGGGATTTAACTCCATTTCTGAGGTGAAACACACAGCATAGTTCTCATCCATGGATCACACTCTGCTTTAGAGCCAGAAGCACGCTCTTGCTTTCTAGAGTCTCTAATACAGCAGGAAAGCTGAGTGTGCCCAGAACAAAAGAACGGTGTTTCCTACACATACGGACTATATGTAGTCCAAATCTTCTTCTGAAACTGATACAATGCACTGGTCCTCTAACATGCAATGCTTGTCTGTTAAGATGAGAAACGTGTGAGCTCAGTGAACGATGTAGTTCGTTTGAGCTGAAAGGAGACTTCCCTTACATGAAAAGAAGTCTTGCGTGTAGGAAGACATAGATCCAGGGATTTAACTACTTTTCTGAAGGGAAACACACAGCATAGTTTTCATCCATGGATCACACTCTGCTTAGAGCGAGAAGCACGCCTCTTGCTTTCTAAAGTCCCTAAGACAGCAGGAAACGTGAGTGTGCTGAGAACAAAAGAACGGTGTTTCCTACACATATGGACCATATCTAGTCCAACTCTGCTTCTAAAACAGATACAAAGCACTGGTACTCTAACATCCAATGCTTGTCCGTTAATATGGGAAACATGTGAGCTCAGTGAACGATGTAGTTCGTTTGAGCTGAAAAGTGACTGCCCTTAACTGAAACGAAGTCTTGCTTGTAGGGAGACTCAGAGCCTGGGATTAAACTCCATTTCTGAAGGGAAACACACAGCATAGTTCTCATCCATGGATCACAGTCTGCTTTAGAGCGAGAAGCACGCTCTTGTTTTCTAGAGTCTCTAAGACAGCAGGAAACGTGAGTGTGCTGAGAACAAAAGAGCGGTGTTTCCTACACATACAGACCATATCTAGTCCAAATCTGCTTCTGAAACTGATACAAAGCACTGGTCCTCTGACATCCAATGCTTGTCTGTTAAGATGAGAAATGTGTGAGCTCAGTGAACGATGTAGTTCGTTTGAGCTGAAAAGTGACTGCCCTTACCTGAAACGAAGTCTTGCTTGTAGGAAGACACAGAGCCTGGGATTTAAGTCCATTTCTGAAGGGAAACACACAGCATAGTTCTCATCCATCGATCACACTCTGCTTTAGAGCAAGAAGCACGCTCTTGCTTTCCAGAATTTCTAATACAGCAGGAAATATGAGTGTGCCCAGAACAAAAGAACGGTGTTTCCGACACATATGGACCATATCTAGTCCAACTCTTCTTCTGAATCTGATACAAAGCACTGGTCCTCTAACATCCAATGCTTGTCATTTAAGATGAGAAACGTGTGAGCTTTGTGAATGATGTAGTTCATTTGAGCAGAAAAGTGACTGCCCTTACCTGAAACGAAGTCTTGCTTGTAGTAAGACACAGAGCCTGGGATTTAAGTCCATTTCTGAAGGGAAACACACAGCATAGTTCTCATCCATGGATCACACTCTGCTTTAGAGCGAGAAGCACACTCTTGCTTTGTAGAGTCTCTAATAAAGCAGGAAATCTGAGTATGCCCGGAACAAAAGAACGGTGTTTCCTACACATATGGACCATATGTAGTCCAAATCTGCTTCTGAAACTGATACAAAGCACTGACCATCTAACATCCAATGCTTGTCAGTTAAGATGAGAAACGTGTGAGCTTTGTGAACGATGTAGTTCGTTTGAGCTGAAAAGTGACTGCCCTTACCTGAAACAAAGTCTTGCCTGTAGGAAGACACAGAGCCTGGGATTTAACTCCATTTCTGAAGGGAAACACACAGCATAGTTTTCATCCATGCATCACACTCTGCTTTAGAGCAAGAAGCACGCTCTTGCTTTCTAGAGACTCTAAGACAGCAAGAAATCTGAATCTGCCCAGTACAAAAGAATGGTGTTTCCTACACATACAGACCATATCTAGTCCAACTCTGCTTCTGAAACTGATACAAAGCACTGGTCCTCTAACCTCCAATGCTTGTCTGTTATGATGAGAAACGTGTGAGCTCAGTGAACGATGTACTTCTTTTGAGCTGAAAAGTGACTGCCCTTACCTGAAACGAAGTCTTGCTTGTAGGAAGACTCAGAGCCTGGGATTTAACTCCATTCCTGAGGTGAAACACACAGCATAGTTCTCATCCATGGATCACACTCTGCTTTAGAGCCAGAAGCACGCTCTTGCTTTCTAGAGTCTCTAATACAGCAGGAAAGCTGAGTGTGCCCAGAACAAAAGAACGGTGTTTCCTACACATACAGACCATATCTAGTCAAACTCCGCTTCTGAAACTGATACAAATCACTGGTCCTCTAACATGCAATGCTTGTCTGTTAAGATGAGAAACGTGTGAGCTCAGTGAACGATGTAGTTCGTTTGAGCTGAAAGGAGACTTCCCTTACATGAAAAGAAGTCTTGCGTGTAGGCAGACATAGATCCAAGGATTTAACTACTTTTCTGAAGGGAAACACACAGCATAGTTTTCATACATGGATCACACTCTGCTTTAGAGCGAGAAGCACGCTCTTGCTTTCTAAAGTCTCTAAGACAGCAGGAAACGTGAGTGTGCTGAGAACAAAAGATCGGTGTTTCCTACACATATGGACCATATCTAGTCCAACTCTGCTTCTAAAACAGAGACAAAGCACTGGTACTCTAACATCCAATGCTTGTCAGTTAATATGGGAAACATGTGAGCTCAGTGAACGATGTAGTTCGTTTGAGCTGAAAAGTGACTGCCCTTAACTGAAACGAAGTCTTGCTTGTAGGGAGACTCAGAGCCTGGGATTAAACTCCATTGCTGAAGGGAAACACACAGCATAGTTCTCATCCATGGATCACACTCTGCTTTAGAGCGAGAAGCACGCTCTTGCTTTCTAGAGTCTCTAAGACAGCAGGAAACGTGAGTGTGCTGAGAACAAAAGAGCGGTGTTTCCTACACATACAGACCATATCTAGTCCAAATCTGCTTCTGAAACTGATACAAAGCACTGGTCCTCTAACATCCAATGCTTGTCTGTTAAGATGAGAAATGTGTGAGCTCAGTGAACGATGTAGTTCGTTTGAGCTGAAAAGTGACTGCCCTTACCTGAAACGAAGTCTTGCTTGTAGGAAGACACAGAGCCTGGGATTTAAGTCCATTTCTGAAGGGAAACACACAGCATAGTTCTCATCCATGGATCACACTCTGCTTTAGAGCAAGAAGCACGCTCTTGCTTTCTAGAATTTCTAATACAGCAGGAAATATGAGTGTGCCCAGAACAAAAGAACGGTGTTTGCTATACATATGGACCATATCTAGTCCAACTCTTCTTCTGAAACTGATACAAAGCACTGGTCCTCTAAAATCCAATGCTTGTCATTTAAGATGAGAAACGTGTGAGCTTTGTGAATGATGTAGTTCATTTGAGCAGAAAAGTGACTGCCCTTACCTGAAACGAAGTCTTGCTTGTAGTAAGACACAGAGCCTGGGATTTAAGTCCATTTCTGAAGGGAAACACACAGCATAGTTCTCATCCATGGATCACACTCTGCTTTAGAGCGAGAAGCACACTCTTGCTTTGTAGAGTCTCTAAGACAGCAGGAAATCTGAGTGTGCCCAGAACAAAAGAACGGTGTTTCCTACACATACGGACCACATGTAGTCCAAATCTGCTTCTGAAACTGATACAAAGCACTGACCATCTAACATCCAATGCTTGTCAGTTAAGATGAGAAACGTGTGAGCTTCATGAACGATGTAGTTCGTTTGAGCAGAAAAGTGACTGCCCTTACCTGAAACGAAGTCTTGCTTGTAGTAAGACACAGAGCCTGGGATTTAAGTCCATTTCTGAAGGGAAACACACAGCATAGTTCTCATCCATGGATCACACTCTGCTTTAGAGCGAGAAGCACACTCTAGCTTTCTAGACTCTCTAATACAGCAGGAAATCTGAGTGTGCCCAGAACAAAAGAACGGTGTTTCCGACACATATGGACCATATGTAGTCCAAATCTGCTTCTGAAACTGATACAAAGCACTGGTCCTCTAACATCCAATGCTTGTCTGTTAAGATGAGAAATGTGTGAGCTCAGTGAACGATGTAGTTCGTTTGAGCTGAAAAGTGTCTGCCCTTACCTGAAACGAAGTCTTGCTTGTAGGAATACACAGAGCATGGGATTTAAGTCCATTTCTGAAGGGAAACACACAGCATAGTTCTCATCCATGGATCACACTCTGCTTTAGAGCGAGAAGCACACTCTAGCTTTCTAGACTCTCTAATACAGCAGGAAATCTGAGTGTGCCCAGAACAAAAGAACGGTGTTTCCTACACATACAGACTATAAGTAGTCCAAATATTCTTCTGAAACTGATAGAATGCAGTGGTCCTCTTACATCCAGTGCTTGTCAGTTAAGATGAGAAACGTGTGAGCTTTGTGAATGAGGTAGTTCCTTTACCTGAAAAGTGACTGCCCTTACCTGAAACGAAGTCTTGCTTGTAGTAAGACACAGAGCCTGGGATTTAAGTCCATTTCTGAAGGGAAACACACAGCATAGTTCTCATCCATGGATCACACTCTGCTTTAGAGCGAGAAGCACACTCTAGCTTTCTAGACTCTCTAATACAGCAGGAAATCTCAGTGTGCCCAGAACAAAAGAACGGTGTTTCCTACACATATGGACCATAAGTAGTCCAAATCTGCTTCTGAAACTGATACAAAGCACTGACCCTCTAACATCCAATGCTTGTCAGTTAAGATGAGAAACATGTGAGCTTCGTGAACGATGTAGTTAGTTTGAGCAGAAAAGTGACTGCCCTTACCTGAATTTAAGTCTTGCTTGTAGGAAGACTTAGAGCCTGGGATTTAACTACATTTCTGAAGTAAAACACACAGCAGTGTAATCATCCATTGATCACACTCTGCTTTAGTGCGAGAAGCACGCTCTTGCTTTCTAGATTTTCTAATACAGCAGGAAATCTGAGTGTGCCCAGAACAAAAGAACGGTGTTTCCTACACATATGGACCATATCTAGTCTAACTCTTCTTCTGAAACTGATACAAAGCACTGGTCCTCTAACATCCAATGCTTGTCAGGTAAGATGAGAAACGTGTGAGCTTCATGAACAATGTAGTTCCTTTGAGCAGAAAAGTGACTGCCCTTACCTGAAACGAAGTCTTGCTTGTAGGGAGACTCAGAGCCTGGGATTTAACTCCATTTCTGAAGTGAAACATACTGCATTGTCTCATCCATTGATGACACTCTGCTTTAGAACAAGAAGCTCACTCTTGCTTTCTAGAGTCTCTAAGAGCAGGAAACGTGAGTGTGCTGAGAACAAAAGAACGGTGTTTCCTACACATACAGACAATATCTAGTCCAACTCTGCTTCTGAAACTGATACAAAGCACTGGTCCTCTAACATCCAATGCTTGTCAGTTAATATGGGAAACATGTGAGCTCAGTGAACGATGTAGTTCGTTTGAGCTGAAAAGTGACTGCCCTTAACTGAAACGAAGTCTTGCTTGTAGGGAGACTCAGAGCCTGGGATTAAACTCCATTGCTGAAGGGAAACACACAGCATAGTTCTCATCCATGGATCACAGTCTGCTTTAGAGCGAGAAGCACGCTCTTGTTTTCTAGAGTCTCTAAGACAGGAGGAAACGTGAGTGTGCTGAGAACAAAAGAGCGGTGTTTCCTACACATACAGACCATATCTAGTCCAAATCTGCTTCTGAAACTGATACAAAGCACTGGTCCTCTAACATCCAATGCTTGTCTGTTAAGATGAGAAATGTGTGAGCTCAGTGAACGATGTAGTTCGTTTGAGCTGAAAAGTGACTGCCCTTACCTGAAACGAAGTCTTGCTTGTAGGAAGACACAGAGCCTGGGATTTAAGTCCATTTCTGAAGGGAAACACACAGCATAGTTCTCATCCATGGATCACACTCTGCTTTAGAGCAAGAAGCACGCTCTTGCTTTCTAGAATTTCTAATACAGCAGGAAATCTGAGTGTGCCCAGAACAAAAGAACGGTGTTTGCTACACATATGGACCATATCTAGTCCAACTCTTCTTCTGAAACTGATACAAAGCACTGGTCCTCTAACATCCAATGCTTGTCATTTAAGATGAGAAACGTGTGAGCTTTGTGAATGATGTAGTTCATTTGAGCAGAAAAGTGACTGCCCTTACCTGAAACGAAGTCTTGCTTGTAGTAAGACACAGAGCCTGGGATTTAATTCCATTTCTGAAGGGAAACACACAGCATAGTTCTCATCCATGGATCACACTCTGCTTTAGAGCGAGAAGCACACTCTTGCTTTGTAGAGTCTCTAAGACAGCAGGAAATCTGAGTGTGCCCAGAACAAAAGAACGGTGTTTCCTACACATACGGACCATATGTAGTCCAAATCTGCTTCTGAAACTGATACAAAGCACTGACCATCTAACATCCAATGCTTGTCAGTTAAGATGAGAAACGTGTGAGCTTCATGAACGATGTAGTTCGTTTGAGCAGAAAAGTGACTGCCCTTACCTGAAACGAAGTCTTGCTTGTAGTAAGACACAGAGCCTGGGATTTAAGTCCATTTCTGAAGGGAAACACACAGCATAGTTCTCATCCATGGATCACACTCTGCTTTAGAGCGAGAAGCACACTCTAGCTTTCTAGACTCTCTAATACAGCAGGAAATCTGAGTGTGCCCAGAACAAAAGAACGGTGTTTCCGACACATATGGACCATATGTAGTCCAAATCTGCTTCTGAAACTGATAGAATGCAGTGGTCCTCTTACATCCAGTGCTTGTCAGTTAAGATGAGAAACGTGTGAGCTTTGTGAATGAGGTAGTTCCTTTACCTGAAAAGTGACTGCCCTTACCTGAAACGAAGTCTTGCTTGTAGTAAGACACAGAGCCTGGGATTTAAGTCCATTTCTGAAGGGAAACACACAGCATAGTTCTCATCCATGGATCACACTCTGCTTTAGAGCGAGAAGCACACTCTAGCTTTCTAGACTCTCTAATACAGCAGGAAATCTCAGTGTGCCCAGAACAAAAGAACAGTGTTTCCTACACATATGGACCATAAGTAGTCCAAATCTGCTTCTGAAACTGATACAAAGCACTGACCCTCTAACATCCAATGCTTGTCAGTTAAGATGAGAAACATGTGAGCTTCATGAACGATGTAGTTAGTTTGAGCAGAAAAGTGACTGCCCTTACCTGAATTTAAGTCTTGCTTGTAGGAAGACTTAGAGCCTGGGATTTAACTACATTTCTGAAGTAAAACACACAGCAGTGTAATCATCCATTGATCACACTCTGCTTTAGTGCGAGAAGCACGCTCTTGCTTTCTAGATTTTCTAATACAGCAGGAAATCTGAGTGTGCCCAGAACAAAAGAACGGTGTTTCCTACACATATGGACCATATCTAGTCTAACTCTTCTTCTGAAACTGATACAAAGCACTGGTCCTCTAACATCCAATGCTTGTCAGTTAAGATGAGAAACGTGTGAGCTTCATGAACAATGTAGTTCCTTTGAGCAGAAAAGTGACTGCCCTTACCTGAAACGAAGTCTTGCTTGTAGGGAGACTCAGAGCCTGGGATTTAACTCCATTTCTGAAGTGAAACATACTGCATTGTCTCATCCATTGATGACACTCTGCTTTAGAACAAGAAGCTCACTCTTGCTTTCTAGAGTCTCTAAGAGCAGGAAACGTGAGTGTGCTGAGAACAAAAGAACGGTGTTTCCTACACATACAGACAATATCTTGTCCAACTCTGCTTCTGAAACTGATACAAAGCACTGGTCCTCTAACATCCAATGCTTGTCTGTTAAGATGAGAAATGTGTGAGCTCAGTGAACGATGTAGTTCGTTTGTGCTGAAAAGTGACTGCCCTTTCCTGAAACGAAGTCTTGCCTGTAGGAAGACACATAGTCTGGGATTTAACTCCATTTCTGAAGGGAAACATACAGCATAGTTCTCATCAATGGATCACACTCTGCTTTAGAGCAAGAACCACGCTCTTGCTTTCTAGAGTCTCTAATACAGCAGGAAATCTGATTGTGCCCAGAACAAAAGAACGGTGTTTCCTACACATACGGACTATATGTAGTCCTAATCTTCTTCTGAAACTGATACAATGCACTGGTCCTGTAATATCCAATGCTTGTCAGTTAAGATGAGAATCGTGTGAGCTTCGTGAACGATGTAGTTCCTTTGAGCAGAAAAGTGACTGCCCTTACCTGAAACGAAGTCTTGCTTGTAGGGAGACTCAGAGCCTGGGATTTAACTCCAATTCTGAAGTGAAACACACAGCATTATCTCATCCATTGATCACACTCTGCTTTAGAACAAGAAGCAGGCTCTTGCTTTCTAGAGTCTCTAAGACAGCAGGAAACGTGAGTGTGCTGAGAACAAAAGAACGGTGTTTCCTACACATACGGACCATATCTAGTCCAACTCTGCTTCTGAAACTGATACAAAGCACTGGTCCTCTAAAATCCAATGCTTGTCTGTTAAGATGAGAAATGTGTGAGCTCAGTGAACGATGTAGTTCGTTTGAGCTGAAAAGTGACTGCCCTTACCTGAAAGGAAGTCTTGCTTGTAGGAAGACACAGAGCCTGGGGTTTAACTCCATTTCTGAAGGGAAACACACAGCATAGTTCTCATCCATGGATCACACTCTGCTTTAGAGCAAGAAGCACGCTCCTGCTTTCTAGAATTTCTAATACAGCAGGAAATCTGAGTGTGCCCAGAACAAAAGAACGAGGTTTCCTACACATATGGACCATATCTAGTCCAACTCTTCTTCTGAAACTGATACAAAGCACTGGTCCTCTAACATCCAATGCTTGTCAATTAAGATGAGAAACGTGTGAGCTTCGTGAATGATGTAGTTCATTTGAGCAGAAAGGTGACTGCCCTTACCTGAAACGAAGTCTTGCTTGTAGTAAGACACAGAGCCTGGGATTTAACTCCATTTCTGAAGGGAAACACACAGCATAGTTCTCATCCATGGATCACACTCTGCTTTAGAGCGAGAAGCACACTCTTGCTTTGTAGAGTCTCTAATACAGCAGGAAATCTGAGTGTGCCCGGAACAAAAGAACGGTTTTTCCTACACATATGGACCATATGTAGTCCAAATCTGCTTCTGAAACTGATACAAAGCACTGATCATCTATCATCCATTGCTTGTCAGTTAAGATGAGAAACGTGTGAGCTTCATGAACGATGTAGTTCGTTTGAGCAGAAAAGTGACTGCCCTTACCTGAAACGAAGTCTTGCCTGTAGGAATACTCAGAGCCAGGGATTTAACTCCATTTCTGAAGTCAAGCACACAGCATAGTTCTCATCCATGGATCACACTCTGCTTTAGAGCAAGAAGCACACTCTTGCTTTCTAGAGTCTCTAAGACTGCAGGAAATCTGAGTGTGCCCAGAACAAAAGAACGGTGTTTCCTATACATACGGACTATAAGTAGTCCAAATCCTCTTCTGAAACTGATAGAATGCAGTGGTCCTCTTACATCCAGTGCTTGTCAGTTAAGATGAGAAACGTGTGAGCTTTGTGAATGAGGTAGTTCCTTTACCTGAAAAGTGACTGCCCTTACCTGAAACGAAGTCTTGCTTGTAGGAAGATACAGAGCCTGGGATTTAAGTCCATTTCTGAAGGGAAACACACAGCATAGTTCTCATCCATGGATCACACTCTGCTTTAGAGCGAGAAGCACACTCTAGCTTTCTAGACTCTCTAATACAGAAGGAAATCTCAGTGTGCCCAGAACAAAAGAACGGTGTTTCCTACACATATGGACCATATGTAGTCCAAATCTGCTTCTGAAACTGATACAAAGCACTGACCCTCTAACATCCAATGCTTGTCAGTTAAGATGAGAAACGTGTGAGCTTCGTGAACAATGTAGTTAGTTTGAGCAGAAACGTGACTGCCCTTACCTGAATTTAAGTCTTGCTTGTAGGAAGACTCAGAGCCTGGGATTTAACTACATTTCTGAAGTAAAACACACAGCAGTGTAATCATCCATTGATCACACTCTGCTTTAGAGCGAGAAGCACGCTCTTGCTTTCTAGAATTTCTAATACAGCAGGAAATCTGAGTGTGCCCAGAACAAAAGAACGGTGTTTCCTACACATTTGGACCATATGTAGTCCAAATCTGCTTCTGAAACTGATACAAAGCACTGACCATCTAACATCCATTGCTTGTCAGTTAAGATGAGAAACGTGTGAGCTTCATGAACGATGTAGTTCGTTTGAGCAGAAAAGTGACTGCCCTTACCTGAAACGAAGTCTTGCTTGTAGTAAGACAAGGAGCCTGGGATTTAAGACCATTTCTGAAGGGAAACACACAGCATAGTTCTCATCCATGGATCACACTCTGCTTTAGAGCGAGAAGCACACTCTAGCTTTCTAGACTCTCTAATACAGCAGGAAATCTGAGTGTGCCCAGAACAAAAGAATGGTGTTTCCTACACATTTGGACCATATGTATTCCAAATCTGCTTCTGAAACTGATACAAAGCACTGGTCATCTAATATCCAATGCTTGTCTGTTAAGATGAGAAACGTGTGATTTCAGTGAACGATATAGTTCGTTTGAGCTGAAAAGTGACTGCCCTTACCTGAAATGAAATCTTGCCTGTAGGAAGACACAGATCCTGGGATTTAACTCCATTTCTGAAGGGAAACACACAGCATTGTCTCATCCATTGTTCACACTCTGCTTTAGAACAAGAGCACGCTATTGCTTTCTAGATTCTCTAAGACAGCAGGAAATCTGAGTGTGCCCAGAACAAAAGAACGGTGTTTCCTACACATATGGACCATATCTAGTCCATCTCTTCTTCTGAAACTGATACAAAGCACTGGTCCTCTACCATCCAATGCTTGTCAATTAAGATGAGAAACGTGTGAGCTTCGGGAATGATGTAGTTCATTTGAGCTGAAAAGTGACTGCCCTTACCTGAAACGAAGTCTTGCTTGTAGTAAGACACAGAGCCTGGGATTTAAGTCCATTTCTGAAGTGAAACACACAGCATAGTTCTCATCCATGGATCACACTCTGCTTTAGAGCGAGAAGCACACTCTAGCTTTCTAGACTCTCTAATACAGCAGGAAATCTGAGTGTGCCCAGAACAAAAGAACGGTGTTTCCTACACATACGGACCATATCTAATCCAACTCTGCTTCTGAAAATGATACAAAGCACTGGTCCTCTAACATCCAATGCTTGTCTGTTAAGATGAGAAATGTGTGAGCTCAGTGAATGATGGAGTTCGTTTGAGCTGAAAAGTGACTGCCCTTACCTGAAACGAAGTCTTGCTTGTAGGAAGACACAGAGCCTGGGATTTAACTCCATTTCTGAAGGGAAACACACAGCATAGTTCTCATCCATGGATCACACTCTGCTTTAGAACAAGAAGCACGCTCTTGCTTTCTAAAGTCTCTAAGACAGCAGGAAACGTGAGTGTGCTGAGAAGAAAAGAAAGGTGTTTCTTACACATACGGACCATATCTAGTCCAACTCTGCTTCTGAAACTGATACAAAGCACTTGTCATCTAACATCCAATGCTTGTCTGTTAAGATGAGAAACGTGTGAGCTCAGTGAACGATGTAGTTCGTTTGAGCTGAAAAGTGACTGCCCTTAACTGAAACGAAATCTTGCCTGTAGGAAGACACAGATCCTGGGATTTAACTCCATTTCTGAAGTGAAACACACAGCATTGTCTCATCCATTGTTCACACTCTGCTTTAGAACAAGAGCACGCTATTGCTTTCTAGATTCTCTAAGACAGCAGGAAATCTGAGTGTGCCCAGAGCAAAAGAACGGTGTTTCCTACACATATGGACCATATCTAGTCCAACTCTTCTTCTGAAACTGATACAAAGCACTGGTCCTCTACCATCCAATGCTTGTCAATTAAGATGAGAAACGTGTGAGCTTCGTGAATGATGTAGTTCATTTGAGATGAAAAGTGACTGCCCTTACCTGAAACGAAGTCTTGCTTGTAGTAAGACACAGAGCCTGGGATTTAAGTCCATTTCTGAAGTGAAACACACAGCATAGTTCTCATCCATGGATCACACTCTGTTTTAGAGCGAGAAGCACACTCTAGCTTTCTAGACTCTCTAATACAGCAGGAAATCTGAGTGTGCCCAGAACAAAAGAACGGTGTTTCCTACACATATGGACCATATCTAGTCCAACTCTGCTTCTGAAACTGAAACAATGCACTGGTCCTGTAATATCCAATGCTTGTCAGTTAAGATGAGAAACGTGTGAGCTTCGTTAACGATGCAGTTCCTTTGAGCAGAAAAGTGACTGCCCTTACCTGAAACGAAGTCTTGCTTGTAGGGAGACTCAGAGCCTGGGATTTAACTCCAATTCTGAAGTGAAACACACAGCATTATCTCATCCATTGATCACACTCTGCTTTAGAACAATAAGCACGCTCTTGCTTTCTAGATTCTCTAAGACAGCAGGAAACGTGAGTGTGCTGAGAACTAAAGAACGGTGTTTCCTACACATACGGACCATATCTAGTCCAACTCTGCTTCTGAAACTGATACAAAGCACTGGTCCTCTAAAATCCAATGCTTGTCTGTTAAGATGAGAAATGTGTGAGCTCAGTGAACGATGTAGTTCGTTTGAGCTGAAAAGTGACTGCCCTTACCTGAAAGGAAGTCTTGCTTGTAGGAAGACACAGAGCCTGGGATTTAACTCCATTTCTGAAGGGAAACACACAGCATAGCTCTCATCCATGGATCACACTCTGCTTTAGAGCAAGAAGCACGCTCCTGCTTTCTAGAATTTCTAATACAGCAGGAAATCTGAGTGTGCCCAGAACAAAACAACGGTGTTTCCTACACATATGGACCATATCTAGTCCAACTCTTCTTCTGAAACTGATACAAAGCACTGGTCCTCTAACATCCAATGCTTGTCAATTAAGATGAGAAACGTGTGAGCTTCGTGAATGATGTAGTTCATTTGAGCAGAAAGGTGACTGCCCTTTCCTGAAACGAAGTCTTGCCTGTAGGAAGATACATAGTCTGGGATTTAACTCCATTTCTGAAGGGAAACATACAGCATAGTTCTCATCCATGGATCACACTCTGCTTTAGAGCGAGAAGCACACTCTTGCTTTGTAGAGTCTCTAATACAGCAGGAAATCTGAGTGTGCCCGGAACAAAAGAACGGTGTTTCCTACACATATGGACCATATGTAGTCCAAATCTGCTTCTGAAACTGATACAAAGCACTGATCATCTATCATCCATTGCTTGTCAGTTAAGATGAGAAACGTGTGAGCTTCATGAACGATGTAGTTCGTTTGAGCAGAAAAGTGACTGCCCTTACCTGAAACGAAGTCTTGCCTGTAGGAATACTCAGAGCCAGGGATTTAACTCCATTTCTGAAGTCAAGCACACAGCATAGTTCTCATCCATGGATCACACTCTGCTTTAGAGCAAGAAGCACACTCTTGCTTTCTAGAGTCTCTAAGACTGCAGGAAATCTGAGTGTGCCCAGAACAAAAGAACGGTGTTTCCTATACATACGGACTATAAGTAGTCCAAATCTTCTTCTGAAACTGATAGAATGCAGTGGTCCTCTTACATCCAGTGCTTGTCAGTTAAGATGAGAAACGTGTGAGCTTTGTGAATGATGTAGTTCCTTTACCTGAAAAGTGACTGCCCTTACCTGAAACGAAGTCTTGCTTGTAGGAAGATACAGAGCCTGGGATTTAAGTCCATTTCTGAAGGGAAACACACAGCATAGTTCTCATCCATGGATCACACTCTGCTTTAGAGCGAGAAGCACACTCTAGCTTTCTAGACTCTCTAATACAGAAGGAAATCTCAGTGTGCCCAGAACAAAAGAACGGTGTTTCCTACACATATGGACCATATGTAGTCCAAATCTGCTTCTGAAACTGATACAAAGCACTGACCCTCTAACATCCAATGCTTGTCAGTTAAGATGAGAAACGTGTGAACTTCGTGAACAATGTAGTTAGTTTGAGCAGAAACGTGACTGCCCTTACCTGAATTTAAGTCTTGCTTGTAGGAAGACTCAGAGCCTGGGATTTAACTACATTTCTGAAGTAAAACACACAGCAGTGTAATCATCCATTGATCACACTCTGCTTTAGAGCGAGAAGCACGCTCTTGCTTTCTAGAATTTCTAATACAGCAGGAAATCTGAGTGTGCCCAGAACAAAAGAACAGTGTTTCCTACACATTTGGACCATATGTAGTCCAAATCTGCTTCTGAAACTGATACAAAGCACTGACCATCTAACATCCATTGCTTGTCAGTTAAGATGAGAAACGTGTGAGCTTCATGAACGATGTAGTTCGTTTGAGCAGAAAAGTGACTGCCCTTACCTGAAACGAAGTCTTGCTTGTAGTAAGACAAGGAGCCTGGGATTTAAGACCATTTCTGAAGGGAAACACACAGCATAGTTCTCATCCATGGATCACACTCTGCTTTAGAGCGAGAAGCACACTCTAGCTTTCTAGACTCTCTAATACAGCAGGAAATCTGAGTGTGCACAGAACAAAAGAATGGTGTTTCCTACACATTTGGACCATATGTATTCCAAATCTGCTTCTGAAACTGATACAAAGCACTGGTCATCTAACATCCAATGCTTGTCTGTTAAGATGAGAAACGTGTGATTTCAGTGAACGATATAGTTCGTTTGAGCTGAAAAGTGACTGCCCTTACCTGAAATGAAATCTTGCCTGTAGGAAGACACAGATCCTGGGATTTAACTCCATTTCTGAAGGGAAACACACAGCATTGTCTCATCCATTGTTCACACTCTGCTTTAGAACAAGAGCACGCTATTGCTTTCTAGATTCTCTAAGACAGCAGGAAATCTGAGTGTGCCCAGAACAAAAGAACGGTGTTTCCTACACATATGGACCATATCTAGTCCATCTCTTCTTCTGAAACTGATACAAAGCACTGGTCCTCTACCATCCAATGCTTGTCAATTAAGATGAGAAACGTGTGAGCTTCGGGAATGATGTAGTTCATTTGAGCTGAAAAGTGACTGCCCTTACCTGAAACGAAGTCTTGCTTGTAGTAAGACACAGAGCCTGGGATTTAAGTCCATTTCTGAAGTGAAACACACAGCATAGTTCTCATCCATGGATCACACTCTGCTTTAGAGCGAGAAGCACACTCTTGCTTTCTAGACTCTCTAATACAGCAGGAAATCTGAGTGTGCCCAGAACAAAAGAACGGTGTTTCCTACACATACGGACCATATCTAATCCAACTCTGCTTCTGAAAATGATACAAAGCACTGGTCCTCTAACATCCAATGCTTGTCTGTTAAGATGAGAAATGTGTGAGCTCAGTGAATGATGGAGTTCGTTTGAGCTGAAAAGTGACTGCCCTTACCTGAAACGAAGTCTTGCTTGTAGGAAGACACAGAGCCTGGGATTTAACTCCATTTCTGAAGGGAAACACACAGCATAGTTCTCATCCATGGATCACACTCTGCTTTAGAACAAGAAGCACGCTCTTGCTTTCTAAAGTCTCTAAGACAGCAGGAAACGTGAGTGTGCTGAGAAGAAAAGAAAGGTGTTTCTTACACATACGGACCATATCTAGTCCAACTCTGCTTCTGAAACTGATACAAAGCACTTGTCATCTAACATCCAATGCTTGTCTGTTAAGATGAGAAACGTGTGAGCTCAGTGAACGATGTAGTTCGTTTGAGCTGAAAAGTGACTGCCCTTAACTGAAACGAAATCTTGCCTGTAGGAAGACACAGATCCTGGGATTTAACTCCATTTCTGAAGTGAAACACACAGCATTGTCTCATCCATTGTTCACACTCTGCTTTAGAACAAGAGCACGCTATTGCTTTCTAGATTCTCTAAGACAGCAGGAAATCTGAGTGTGCCCAGAACAAAAGAACGGTGTTTCCTACACATATGGACCATATCTAGTCCAACTCTTCTTCTGAAACTGATACAAAGCACTGGTCCTCTACCATCCAATGCTTGTCAATTAAGATGAGAAACGTGTGAGCTTCGTGAATGATGTAGTTCATTTGAGCTGAAAAGTGACTGCCCTTACCTGAAACGAAGTCTTGCTTGTAGTAAGACACAGAGCCTGGGATTTAAGTCCATTTCTGAAGTGAAACACACAGCATAGTTCTCATCCATGGATCACACTCTGTTTTAGAGCGAGAAGCACACTCTAGCTTTCTAGACTCTCTAATACAGCAGGAAATCTGAGTGTGCCCAGAACAAAAGAACGGTGTTTCCTACACATATGGACCATATCTAGTCCAACTCTGCTTCTGAAACTGAAACAATGCACTGGTCCTGTAATATCCAATGCTTGTCAGTTAAGATGAGAAACGTGTGAGCTTCGTTAACGATGCAGTTCCTTTGAGCAGAAAAGTGACTGCCCTTACCTGAAACGAAGTCTTGCTTGTAGGGAGACTCAGAGCCTGGGATTTAACTCCAATTCTGAAGTGAAACACACAGCATTATCTCATCCATTGATCACACTCTGCTTTAGAACAAGAAGCACGCTCTTGCTTTCTAGATTCTCTAAGACAGCAGGAAACGTGAGTGTGCTGAGAACTAAAGAACGGTGTTTCCTACACATACGGACCATATCTAGTCCAACTCTGCTTCTGAAACTGATACAAAGCACTGGTCCTCTAACATCCAATGCTTGTCTGTTAAGATGAGAAATGTGTGAGCTCAGTGAACGATGTAGTTCGTTTGTGCTGAAAAGTGACTGCCCTTTCCTGAAACGAAGTCTTGCCTGTAGGAAGATACATAGTCTGGGATTTAACTCCATTTCTGAAGGGAAACATACAGCATAGTTCTCATCAATGGATCACACTCTGCTTTAGAGCAAGAAGCACGCTCTTGCTTTCTAGAGTCTCTAATACAGCAGGAAATCTGATTGTGCCCAGAAAAAAAGAACGGTGTTTCCGACACATACGGACTATATGTAGTCCTAATCTTCTTCAGAAACTGATACAATGCACTGGTCCTGTAATATCCAATGCTTGTCTGTTAAGATGAGAAATGTGTGAGCTCAGTGAACGATGTAGTTCGTTTGAGCTGAAAAGTGAATGCCCTTACCTGAAACGAAGTCTTGCCTGTAGGAATACTCAGAGCCAGGGATTTAACTCCATTTCTGAAGTCAAGCACACAGCATAGTTCTCATCCATGGATCACACTCTGCTTTAGAGCAAGAAGCACACTCTTGCTTTCTAGAGTCTCTAAGACTGCAGGAAATCTGAGTGTGCCCAGACAAAAGAATTGTGTTTCCTACACATACAGACTATAAGTAGTCCAAATCTTCTTCTGAAACTGATAGAATGCAGTGGTCCTCTTACATCCAGTGCTTGTCAGTTAAGATGAGAAACGTGTGAGCTTTGTGAATGATGTAGTTCCTTTACCTGAAAAGTGACTGCCCTTACCTGAAACGAAGTCTTGCTTGTAGTAAGACACAGAGCCTGGGATTTAAGTCCATTTCTGAAGGGAAACACACAGCATAGTTCTCATCCATGGATCACACTCTGCTTTAGAGCGAGAAGCACACTCTAGCTTTCTAGACTCTCTAATACAGCAGGAAATCCCAGTGTGCCCAGAACAAAAAACGGTGTTTCCTACACATATGGACCATATCTAGTCCAACTCTGCTTCTGAAAATGATACAAAGCACTGGTCCTCTAACATCCAATGCTTGTCTGTTAAGATGACAAATGTGTGAGCTCTGTGAATGATGGAGTTCGTTTGAGCTGAAAAGTGACTGCCCTTACCTGAAACGACGTCTTGCTTGTAGGAAGACACAGAGCCTGGGATTTAACTCCAATTCTGAAGTGAAAAACACAGCATAGTTCTCATCCATGGATCACACTCTGCTTTAGAGCGAGAAGCACACTCTAGCTTTCTAGAGTCTCTAATACAGCAGCAAATCTGAGTGTGCCCAGAACAAAAGAACGGTGTTTCCTACACATATGGACCATATGTAGTCCAAATCTGCTTCTGAAACTGATACAAAGCACTGACCTTCTAACATCCAATGCTTGTCAGTTAAGATGAGAAATGTGTGAGCTTCGTGAACAATGTAGTTAGTTTGAGCAGAAAAGTGACTGCCCTTACCTGAAACGAAGTCTTGCCTGTAGGAAGACACAGAGCCTGGGATTTAACTCCATTTCTGAAGGGAAACACACAGCATACTTCTCCTCCATGGATCACACACTGCTTTAGAGCAAGAAGCACGCTCTTGCTTTCTAGAGTCTCTAATACAGCAGGAAATCTGATTGTGCCCAGAACAAAAGAACGGTGTTTCCTACACATACGGACTATATGTAGTCCTAATCTTCTTCTGAAACTGAAACAATGCACTGGTCCTGTAATATCCAATGCTTGTCAGTTAAGATGAGAAACGTGTGAGATTCGTTAACGATGCAGTTCCTTTGAGCAGAAAAGTGACTGCCCTTACCTGAAACGAAGTCTTGCTTGTAGGGAGACTCAGAGCCTGGGATTTAACTCCAAATCTGAAGTGAAACACACAGCATTATCTCATCCATTGATCATACTCTGCTTTAGAACAAGAAGCACGCTCTTGCTTTCTAGATTCTCTAAGACAGCAGGAAACGTGAGTGTGCTGAGAACTAAAGAACGGTGTTTCCTACACATACGGACCATATCTAGTCCAACTCTGCTTCTGAAACTGATACAAAGCACTGGTCCTCTAAAATCCAATGCTTGTCTGTTAAGATGAGAAATGTGTGAGCTCAGTGAACGATGTAGTTCGTTTGAGCTGAAAAGTGACTGCCCTTACCTGAAAGGAAGTCTTGCTTGTAGGAAGACACAGAGCCTGGGATTTAACTCCATTTCTGAAGGGAAACACACAGCATAGCTCTCATCCATGGATCACACTCTGCTTTAGAGCAAGAAGCACGCTCCTGCTTTCTAGAATTTCTAATACAGCAGGAAATCTGAGTGTGCCCAGAACAAAACAACGGTGTTTCCTACACATATGGACCATATCTAGTCCAACTCTTCCTCTGAAACTGATACAAAGCACTGGTCCTCTAACATCCAATGCTTGTCAATTAAGATGAGAAACGTGTGAGCTTCGTGAATGATGTAGTTCATTTGAGCAGAAAGGTGACTGCCCTTACCTGAAACGAAGTCTTGCTTGTAGTAAGACACAGAGCCTGGGATTTAACTCCATTTCTGAAGGGAAACACACAGCATAGTTCTCATCCATGGATCACACTCTGCTTTAGAGAGAGAAGCACACTCTTGCTTTGTAGAGTCTCTAATACAGCAGGAAATCTGAGTGTGCCCGGAACAAAAGAACGGTGTTTCCTACACATATGGACCATATGTAGTCCAAATCTGCTTCTGAAACTGATACAAAGCACTGATCATCTAACATCCATTGCTTGTCAGTTAAGATGAGAAACGTGTGAGCTTCATGAACGATGTAGTTCGTTTGAGCAGAAAAGTGACTGCCCTTACCTGAAACGAAGTCTTGCCTGTAGGAATACTCAGAGCCAGGGATTTAACTCCATTTCTGAAGTCAAGCACACAGCATAGTTCTCATCCATGGATCACACTCTGCTTTAGAGCAAGAAGCACACTCTTGCTTTCTAGAGTCTCTAAGACTGGAGGAAATCTGAGTGTGCCCAGAACAATAGAACGGTGTTTCCTACACATACAGAGTATAAGTAGTCCAAATCTGCTTCTGAAACTGATCCAAAGCACTGACCCTCTAACATCCAATGCTTGTCAGTTAAGATGAGAAACGTGTGAGCTTCGTGAACGATGTAGTTAGTTTGAGCAGAAAAGTGACTGCCCTTACCTGAATTTAAGTCTTGCTTGTAGGAAGACTCAGAGCCTGGGATTTAACTACATTTCTGAAGTAAAACACACAGCAGTGTAATCATCCATTGATCACACTCTGCTTTAGAGCGAGAAGCACGCTCTTGCTTTCTAGAATTTCTAATACAGCAGGAAATCTGAGTGTGCCCAGAACAAAAGAACGGTGTTTCCTACACATATGGACCATATCTAGTCTAACTCTTCTTCTGAAACTGATACAAAGCACTGGTCCTCTAACATCCAATGCTTGTCAATTAAGATGAGAAACGTGTGAGCTTCGTGAACAATGTAGTTCCTTTGAGCAGAAAAGTGACTGCCCTTACCTGAAACGAAGTCTTGCTTGTAGGGAGACTCAGAGCCTGGGATTTAACTCCATTTCTGAAGTGAAACACACTGCATTGTCTCATCCATTGATGACACTCTGCTTTAGAACAAGAAGCTCACTCTTGTTTTCTAGAGTCTCTAAGACAGCAGGAAACGTGAGTGTGCTGAGAACAAAAGAACGGTGTTTCCTACACATACAGACAATATCTAGTCCAACTCTGCTTCTGAAACTGATACAAAGCACTGGTCCTCTAACATCCAATGCTTGTCTGTTAAGATGAGAAATGTGTGAGCTCAGTGAACGATGTAGTTCGTTTGTGCTGAAAAGTGACTGCCCTTTCCTGAAACGAAGTCTTGCCTGTAGGAAGATACATAGTCTGGGATTTAACTCCATTTCTGAAGGGAAACATACAGCATAGTTCTCATCAATGGATCACACTCTGCTTTAGAGCAAGAAGCACGCTCTTGCTTTCTAGAGTCTCTAATACAGCAGGAAATCTGATTGTGCCCAGGAAAAAAGAACGGTGTTTCCGACACATACGGACTATATGTAGTCCTAATCTTCTTCAGAAACTGATACAATGCACTGGTCCTGTAATATCCAATGCTTGTCTGTTAAGATGAGAAATGTGTCAGCTCAGTGAACGATGTAGTTCGTTTGAGCTGAAAAGTGAATGCCCTTACCTGAAACGAAGTCTTGCCTGTAGGAATACTCAGAGCCAGGGATTTAACTCCATTTCTGAAGTCAAGCACACAGCATAGTTCTCATCCATGGATCACACTCTGCTTTAGAGCAAGAAGCACACTCTTGCTTTCTAGAGTCTCTAAGACTGCAGGAAATCTGAGTGTGCCCAGACAAAAGAACGGTGTTTCCTACACATACAGACTATAAGTAGTCCAAATCTTCTTCTGAAACTGATAGAATGCAGTGGTCCTCTTACATCCAGTGCTTGTCAGTTAAGATGAGAAACGTGTGAGCTTTGAAAATGATGTAGTTCCTTTACCTGAAAAGTGACTGCCCTTACCTGAAACGAAGTCTTGCTTGTAGTAAGACACAGAGCCTGGGATTTAAGTCCATTTCTGAAGGGAAACACACAGCATAGTTCTCATCCATGGATCACACTCTGCTTTAGAGCGAGAAGCACACTCTAGCTTTCTAGACTCTCTAATACAGCAGGAAATCCCAGTGTGCCCAGAACAAAAGAACGGTGTTTCCTACACATATGGACCATATGTAGTCCAAATCTGCTTCTGAAACTGATACAAAGCACTGACCCTCTAACATCCAATGCTTGTCAGTTAAGATGCTTGTCAGTTAAGATGAGAAACGTGTGAGCTTCGTGAACGATGTAGTTAGTTTGAGCAGAAAAGTGACTGCCCTTACCTGAATTTAAGTCTTGCTTGTAGGAAGACTCAGACCCTGGGATTTAACTACATTTCTGAAGTAAAACACACAGCAGTGTAATCATCCATTGATCACACTCTGCTTTAGAGCGAGAAGCACGCTCTTGCTTTCTAGAATTTCTAATACAGCAGGAAATCTGAGTGAGCCCAGAACAAAAGAACGGTGTTTCCTACACATATGGACCATATCTAGTCTAACTCTTCTTCTGAAACTGATACAAAGCACTGGTCCTCTAATATCCAATGCTTGTCAGTTAAGATGAGAAACGTGTGAGCTTCGTGAACAATGTAGTTCCTTTGAGCAGAAAAGTGACTGCCCTTACCTGAAACGAAGTCTTGCTTGTAGGGAGACTCAGAGCCTGGGTTTTAACTCCATTTCTGAAGTAAAACACACTGCATTGTCTCATCCATTGATGACACTCTGCTTTAGAACAAGAAGCTCACTCTTGCTTTCTAGAGTCTCTAAGACAGCAGGAAACGTGAGTGTGCTGAGAACAAAAGAACGGTGTTTCCTATACATACAGACAATATCTAGTCCAACTCTACTTCTGAAACTGATACAAAGCACTGGTCCTCTAACATCCAATGCTTGTCTGTTAAGATGAGAAATGTGTGAGCTCAGTGAACGATGTAGTTCCTTTGTGCTGAAAAGTGACTGCCCTTTCCTGAAACGAAGTCTTGCCTGTAGGAAGACACATAGTCTGGATTTTAACTCCATGTCTGAAGGGAAACATACAGCATAGTTCTCATCAATGGATCACACTCTGCTTTAGAGCAAGAAGCACGCTCTTGCTTTCTAGAATCTCTAATAGAGCAGGAAATCTGATTGTGCCCAGAACAAAAGAACGGTGTTTCCTACACATACGGACCATATTTAGTCCAACTCTGCTTCTGAAACTGATACAAAGCACTGGTCCTCTAACATCCAATGCTTGTCTGTTAAGATGAGAAATGTGTGAGCTCAGTGAACGATGTAGTTCGTTTGAGCTGAAAAGTGACTGCCCTTACCTGAAACGAAGTCTTGCTTGTAGGAATACACACAGCCTGGGATTTAAGTCCATTTCTGAAGGGAAACACACAGCATAGTTCTCATCCATGGATCACACTCTGCTTTAGAGCGAGAAGCACACTCTAGCTTTCTAGACTCTCTAATAAAGCAGGAAATCTGAGTGTGCCCAGAACAAAAGAACGGTGTTTCCTACACATTTGGACCATATGTAGTCCAAATCTGCTTCTGAAACTGATACAAAGCACTGACCATCTAACATCCATTGCTTGTCAGTTAAGATGAGAAACGTGTGAGCTTCATGAACGATGTAGTTCGTTTGAGCAGAAAAGTGACTGCCCTTACCTGAAACGAAGTCTTGCTTGTATTAAGACACAGAGCCTGGGTTTTAAGTCCATTTCTGAAGGGAAACACACAGCATAGTTCTCATCCATGGATCACACTCTGCTTTAGAGCGAGAAGCACACTCTAGCTTTCTAGACTCTCTAATACAGCAGGAAATCTGAGTGTGCCCAGAACAAAAGAACGGTGTTTCCTACACATACGGACTATATGTAGTCCAAATCTTCTTCTGAAACTGATACAATGCACTGGTCCTCTAACATCCAATGCTTGTCAGTTAAGATGAGAAACGTGTGAGCTTAGTGAACGATGTAGTTCCTTTGAGCAGAAAAGTGACTGCCCTTACCAGAAACGAAGTCTTGCTTGCAGTAAGACACAGAGTCTGGGATTTAACTCCATTTCTGAAGTGAAACACACAGCATTGTCTCATCCATTGATCACACTGTGCTTTAGAACAAGAAGCACGCTATTGCTTTCTAGATTCTCTAAGACAGCAGGAAATCTGAGTGTGCCCGGAACAAACGAACGGTGTTTCCTACACATATGGACCATATGTAGTCCAAATCTCCTTCTGAAACTGATACAAAGCACTGACCATCTAACATCCAATGCTTGTCAGTTAAGATGAGAAACGTGTGAGCTTCATGAACGATGTAGTTCGTTTGAGCAGAAAAGTGACTGCCCTTACCTGAAACGAAGTCTTGCATGTAGGAAGACTCAGAGCCTGGGATTTAACTCCATTTCTGAACTGAAGTACACAGCATAGTTCTCATCCATGGATCACACTCTGCTTTAGAGCAAGAAGCACACTCTTGCTTTCTAGAGTCTCTAAGACAGCAGGAAATCTGAGTGAGCCCAGAAAAAAGAACTGTGTTTCCTACACATACAGACTATATGTAGTCCAAATCTTCTTCTGAAACTGATAGAATGCACTGGTCCTCTAAAATCCAGTGCTTGTCAGTTAAGATGAGAAACGTGTGAGCTTTGTGAATGATGTAGTCCTTTGAACTGAAAAGTGACTGCCCTTACCTGAAACGAAGTCTTGCTTGTAGTAAGACACAGAGCCTGGGATTTAACTCCATTTCTGAAGGGAAACACACAGCATAGTTCTCATCCATGGATCACACTCTGCTTTAGAGTGAGAAGCACACTCTAGCTTTCTAGACTCTCTAATACAGCAGGAAATCTTAGTGTGCCCAGAACAAAAGAACCGTGTTTCCTACACTTATGGACCATATGTAGTCCAAATCTGCTTCTGAAACTGATAGAAAGCACTGACCCTCTAACATCCAATGCTTGTCAGATAAGATGAGAAATGTGTGAGCTTCGTGAATGATGTAGTTAGTTTGAGCAGAAAAGTGACAGCCCTTACCTGAATTTAATTCTTGCTTGTAGGAAGACTCAGAGCCTGGGATTTAACTCCATTTCTGAAGTGAAATACACAGCATTGTCTCATCCATTGATGACACTCTGCTTTAGAACAAGAAGCACGCTATTGCTTTCTAGATTCTCTAAGACAGCAGGAAATCTGAGTGTGCCCAGAACAAAAGAACGGTGTTTCCTACACATATGGACCATATCTAGTCCAACTCTTCTTCTGAAACTGATACAAAGCACTGGTCCTCTAACATCCAATGCTTGTCAATTAAGATGAGAAACGTGTGAGCTTTGTGAATGATGTAGTTCATTTGAGCAGAAAAGTGACTGCCCTTACCTGAAACAAAATCTTGCTTGTAGTAAGACACAGAGCCTGGGATTTAAGTCTATTTCTGAAGGGAAACACACAGCATAGTTCTCATCCATGGATCACACTCTGCTTTAGAGCGAGAAGCACACTCTTGCTTTGTAGAGTCTCTAATAGAGCAGGAAATCTGAGTGTGCCCGGAACAAAAGAAGGGTGTTTCCTACACATATGGACCATATGTAGTCCAAATCTGCTTCTGAAACTGATACAAAGCACTGACCATCTAACATCCAATGCTTGTCAGTTAAGATGAGAAACGTGTGAGCTTCGTGAACGATGTAGTTCGTTTGAGCAGAAAAGTGACTGCCCTTACCTGAATTGAAGTATTGCTTGTAGGAAGACTGAGAGCCTGGGATTTAACTCCATTTCTAAAGTAAAACACACAGCAGTGTAATCATCCATTGATCACACTCTGCTTTAGAACAAGAAGCACGCTCTTGCTTTCCAGATTCTCTAAGACAGCAGGAAATGTGCGTGTACTGAGAACAAAAGAACGGTGTTTCCTACACTTACGGACATTATATAGTCCAACTCTGCATCTGAAACTGATACAAAGCACTGGTCCTCTAAAATCCAATGCTTGTCTGTTAAGCTGAGAAACGTGTGAGCTTCGTGAACGATGTAGTTCGTTTGAGCTGAAAAGTGACTGCCCTTACCTGAAACGAATTCTTGCCTGTAGGAAGACATAGAGCCTGGGATTTAAGTACTTTTCTGAAGAGAAACACACAGCATAGTTTTCTTCCATGGATCACACTCTGCTTTAGAGCGAGAAGCACACACTTGCTTTCTAGAGTCTCTAAGACAGCAGGAAATCTGAGTGTGCCCAGAACAAATGAACGGTGTTTCCTGCACATATGGAACATATCTAGTCCAAATCTGCTTCTGAAACTGATACAAAGCAATGACCCTCTAACATCCAATGCTTGTCAGTTAAGATGAGAAACGTGTGAGCTCAGTGAATGATGTAGTTCGTTTGAGCAGAAAAGAGACTGCCCTTACCTGAAACGAAGTCTAGCTTGTAGGAAGACTCAGAGCCTGGGATTTAACTCCATTTCTGAAGGCAAACACACAGCATAGTTCTCATCCATGGATCACAGTCTGCTTTAGAGCGAGAAGCACGCTCTTGCTTTCTAGAGTCTCTAAGACACCAGGAAACGTGAGTGTGCTGAGAACAAAAGAACGGTGTTTCCTACACATACGGACCATATCTAGTCCAACTCTTCTTCTGAAACTGGTACAAAGCACTGGTCCTCTAACATCCAATGCTTGTCAGATAAGATGAGAAACGTGTGAGCTTTGTGAACGATGTAGTTCGTTTGAGCAGAAAAGAGACTGCCCTTACCTGAAACGAAGTCTTGCTTGTAGGAAGACACAGAGTCTGGGATTTAACTCCATTTCTGAAGGGAAACATACAGCATAGTTCTCTTCAATGGATCACACTCTGCTTTAGAGCAAGAAGCACGCTCTTGCTTTCTAGAGTCTCTAAAAGAGCAGGAAATCTGATTGTGCCCAGAAAAAAAGAACGGTGTTTCCTACACATACGGACTATATGTAGTCCAAATCTTCTTCTGAAACTGATACAATTCACTGGTCCTCTAACATCCAATGCTTGTCAGTTAAAATGAGAAACGTGTGAGCTCAGTGAACGATGTAGTTCGTTTGAGCAGAAAAGTGACTGCCCTTGCCTGAAACGAAGTCTTGCTTGTAGGAAGACACAGAGCCTGGGATTTAACTCCATTTCTGAAGTGAAACACACAGCATAGTTCTCCTCCATGGATCACACTCTGCTTTAGAGCGAGAAGCACGCTCTTGCTTTCTAAAGTCTCTAAGACAGCAGGAAACGTGAGTGTGCTGAGAAGAAAAGAACGGTGTTTCCTAC